>SZWC01002808.1:33749-94397 GCA_023375785.1 Penium margaritaceum | reverse complement strand
CTCCGGGCCGGCAGCCCGAGTCGCGTCCGCTGGCCCATCTTGGCCGGCAGTCCCAGTCGCTTCTGATGGCCCCTCCGAGCCGACGGCTCGAGTCGCGTCCGCTCGCCCCTCCGGGCCGGCAGCCCCAGTCGCGTCCGCTGGTCCCTCCGGGCCAGTAGCCCCAGTCGCCTCCGATGGTCCCCCCGGGCCGATGGCTCCAGTCGCGTCCGCTGGACCCTCCGGGCCAACAGCCCCAGTCGCATCCGCTTGCCCCTCGGGGTCAGTAGCCCCAGTCGCGTCCACTTGCCCCTCTGGGCCGGCAGCTCCAGCTGTGTCCGTTGGCTCCTCTAGCCCAGCAACGCCTATGGCGTCTACTGGCTCCTCCGGACCAGTAGCACCATCCGCCTCCGTCGGCCCGTCGGACTCAGCACCATCTTCTGTCCGACCGCGCTACACACGTGGCCCAGGCGGCAGCCTCCGACCTTGGCCGACAGTGAGCGCGCAGACCGTCGCTCCCCGTTCCGTGGCGCCTCGACCCCCTGTAGCTCCACGTGTCTCCTCCACTCCCACGGTCGTGAGTGGGGATCCTGGCACAAAGGCTCTCGGCCTGACCACTTCTGCCATTATCGCAGACCTTCACCCGGGCTCTCCATTGGGGTACGCCATGCTTCATCATGAGCATCGGCATGCTGTTGTGGCTGCACTCGCACGCATCCCACCTGGGGCTCGTGATGCACATGCCCTCTCAGTCCGGTCCACAGCGCACCCAGAGGACCCTTCCACCCTACGCGAGGCTCGAGCCTCCCCTGAGGCCGCACATTGTGATGCTGCTTGTGCCGAGGAGCTCGCCGCTATCCAACAGCACCACGTGTATGACCTCGTTGACCTCCCTCCAGGTCGGAAGGCCATTGGTGCCAAGTGGGTCTTTCGGCGTAAGTGGAAGCCCGACGGATCCTTGGACAAGTACAAGGCCCGTCTCACAGCAAAGGGGTTTGCTCAGGTTTCTGGGATCGATTACGACCAGATCTTCGCCCCAGTTGGCCGGTTCTCCACTAGCCGGGCATTGTTCAGCGTGGTTGCCCAGCACGGGTGGGAGCTGCATCAGTGGACGTGAGCAACGCATTCCTCCATGGCTCACTGGAGGGTGAGGAGCTCTACATGACGCAGCCCCCAGGCTTCGACGACGGCACTGGGAGAGTTTGGCGGCTGCGGAAGGCCCTCTATGGCCTGAAGCAGTCGCCTCGGTGCTGGAACCAGGAGATCAGCAGTACGCTTCTCCGTGGCGGCCTCCAGCGCAGCACCGCTGACCCTGCACTGTTCATCAGCCCGTGAGGTCAGACCTTCGCCGCGGTTCTGGTCTACGTCGACGATCTCCTCATTGTGTCGCCAGACGCGACAGCCATCCAGCACGTCAAGGACCTACTGCACGCCGCCTACCAGATCTCGGGTCTGCCCGAGTCTTCCTGGGCATGGAGCTCAAGCATGATCGCTCTCAGGGCATCCTGCATGTCCACCAGGCTGCCTATGTGCAGACCCTGTCCCCTCGCTTTGCCGAGGACTTGCCCCTCGTGCCCAGCGCATCCTCACCCATGTCACCCGATGGCTAGGTGAAGTTGAAGAGTCATGATCCAGCTATTGTGGAGGAGCCAGTTGATGTGACCACGTATTTGCGGGTCATCGGTTCACTGATGTTCTTGGCGACGACGACACGTCCAGACATCGCGTTCGCCGTTAACCTCCTGGCCCAGTTCTCTCTGGAGCCGCGTCACCTCCACTTTGAGGCCGCGATCCGAGTATTGCGCTATGTCGTCTCGATCCCTCGATGAGGCCTCATGTTCCGCCTTCAGCCGTCCGTCGTTGCGGTGGGTTACACCGATAGTGACTGGGCCGGCAGTCCAGACGGTAAGAGTCGCACTGGTTGGATCTTTCTGGTCGGGGGCACAGCTGTGTCCTGGCGTAGTGGCAAGCAGGGGTGCATTGCACGCAGCACTGCTAAGGCTGAGTACGTGGCCCTTGGCTCAGGCGCGTGTGAGAGTGTGTGGTTGCGTCGTCTGTTGTCCGAGTTGCGTCAGTCTGTCGCATCCATCACCTTGCATTGTGACAATGAGAGTGCCATGGCCATTGCAGACAATGACGGTGTGCATCACACTCGCACAAAGCACATCAATGTTGAGTATCACTATGTGCGTTTGTTGTTGCATGACGGCAACATCAGCATCGTGTGGGTTGAGACAGCACGGCAGCTGGTTGACTTTCTGACCAAGGCACTGAAGCGGGACTCGTTTAAGAAGGCTGTGAGTTCAGTCGGCGTGCGTCCGTGACTTGCTTTCTTTGTCTCTGCCTGCACTTCTGTGTGTCCTGGGGGAGTCTGTGTGTTGACCGTGTCTCTGCCCGCCCATGTGCACTACGCCTGTGAGTCATGGGGGAGTGTTGGTTTTTGCGCTCATTGTGCTCTGTTGTGTCCTCCCGGCTTGTGTACATCGGCGTGCAGATGACTGACGGCGAGACTCGACGCTGATGGAGTGTCGTCCGGTGGAGCCGACGCACGCTGAGGTCGTCTCGCAGTTCGCTGGAGCCCCCTCTCTCCGNAAAGCACATCAATGTTGAGTATCACTATGTGCGTTCGTTGTTGCACGACGGCAGCATCAGCATCGTGTGGGTTGAGACAGCACGGCAGCTGGCTGACTTCCTGACCAAGGCACTGAAGCGGGACTCGTTTAAGAAGGCTGTGAGTTCAGTCGGCGTGCGTCCGTGACTTGCTTTCTTTGTCTCTGCCTGCACTTCTGTGTGTCCTGGGGGAGTCTGTGTGTTGACCGTGTCTCTGCCCGCCCATGTGCTCTACGCCTGTGAGTCATGGGGGAGTGTTGGTTTGTGCGCTCATTGTGCTCTGTTGTGTCCTCCCGGCTTGTGTACATCAGCGTGCAGATGACTGACGGCGAGACTCGACGCTGATGGAGTGTCATCCGGTCGAGCCGACGCACGCTGAGGTCGTCTCGCAGTTCGCTGGAGCCCCCTCTCTCCGGCGACGTGTTCAGCTCCATCGGCAGGCCTCCTCGGCGGTCGCGCTGCCGGCAGTCACTGCCACTGCAGTCGCTGTCTGCATGCGTCCAGCGCGTACTGTTGTGCCTGCGTCGTCATGCGCTACCTAGGGTCCCAGTTGCATGTTGCATGGCCCTGTTTGGCAGCATAAACCATCGTGGGCACTGCCTGGGTTCAAGCTGCCATAACTCCTCGCTACTGTTTTTCTAGCAGATTCTGACCGCATGGCTGCGTTTGCAGCGTCGGTATTATGGTATGGTCCAGTTTTCAGGCAAAACGGACGACGCCCGGGTTTTGGGCTGTCGGCCGTCTGGCAGGCCTCACCAAGAAAACCTGCCAGCCTGAAATTAGCTATATCCTGATTGGCTGATGAACTGAGTAACAAGCTCTACAGAGCTGGGGGGGGCTAGAACTTGGAGGGGTCCCCCATTGCTGTTCATTCTTCATTCCTAATCTGTTACTATCAGTTTTCAGCTGCTTTCTGACCCTAACTCTGGCGCGCGCGTTTCTAAGTAACAAACCCAGAGCTTCCAGACTTGGACTCTAGAGCAGCAGACTGAGGGGGCAACTGACTTAAGCAACGAGCGTGGAATCCCGCACGCTGCATCAACAACGCTGCTACCCCAACCTGCTGCATATTTTTTCCATTTCACACCCCACTCTCAGCCACTCTCAGGCAAGGGGCGTAGCCCGATGGAACGAATGGCCACCATGAACTTTCCATGCGCAAGTACCTTGGTGAAGAAGTCAGCCTGCTGCATGTCCGTGCCGACCCAGATGATGGAGATCACCTGTCGCTCCACAAGATCACACACAAAGTGATGCTCAACAACAATGTGCTTCGTGCGTGCATGAAACACACCAGAGTTCTCTGCAATGGCAAGAGCACTCTGGTTGTCACAGCGCAGAAAGATGCAAGGCATTGACTGACACAACTCACAAAATAGACGCTCGAGCCACACCGCCTCAGCAGCCCCAGCCCCCAGAGCAACATACTCAGCCTCTGATGAGTTACGTGCGATACAACCCTGCTTGCCACTGCGCCACGACACAGCAGTACCACCAAGCAGGAACACGTAGCCTATCCGATTGCGCCCATCAGCACTCCACGCCCAGTCACTGTCTATGTAGCCGTCGACTACCACAGAACACTACCGTCGAAAGCAGAGTCCAAGATACGGTGTGGACACCACGTACCGCACCACTCGCACAGGCGCATGAAGGGCTCTCGCCCGAGGACACTGTGAAAAATGTGCAAGGAGGTTGACGGCAAAGGCAATGTCGGGTCGTGTGGTAGTGGCCAAGTACATCAAGGAGCCAATCATGCGCAAGTACAGGGTCACGTCCACTGTCTCCCCCAGGTTTGCGGGGTCATCCACCTTCAGAGCATCCTGCCCGTCAGGTGTGATGGGGGTGGAGGCTGTAGGAACTGCACCCAGGAGGTCAGCAAACCGCTCCCCCACAACGTGGGCGTAACGTGCATGATGCAACAAGAGTGTCCGTCGCTGACGATCACGCACGATCTCCATCCCGAGAAATACAGTTGCAGGACCAAGGTCCTTCATCCTGTAGGCAGCCTAGAGAATTGCATTGGCCTCCTTCACGGCCTCCATAGAAGGAGACGCAATCAGGAGGGCGTCCATGTAGACCAGGATGGCGGTGAAGCTCTTAGCTGTCCGTCTGAGAAAGAGGGACGGGTCAGTGTCACTCTGTACGTAGCCGGCACGTTTCAGTGTACCAGTGATCTCCAAGTTCTAGTACCTGGGTGACTGTTTCAGGCCGTACAAGGCCTTGCGCAAGCACTAGACCTTGTGACCGACCTCGAATCTAGGTGGTTGGACTATGTAGATCTCCTCCTCTAAGGTGCCATGGAGGAACGCGTTGTTCACGTCCATGTGGTGCAGCTCCCAGTCGTGGTGAGGAACAACCTCAAACAGAGCGCGAGCGGTGGTCATGCGGCCAACGGGTGCAAAGGTGTCAGTGAAATCTACTCCCTCAACCTGCGAGAACCCCTTGGCCGTCAAGCAAGCCTTGTAGCGATCCAGTGTGCCATCAGGCTTCACCTTCTTGCGAAAGACCCACTTGGCCTGTACAACCTTCCGCCCAGGCGGGAGGTCGACAAGCTCATAGACACCGTGCTCACGGATAGCTCTCAGCTCATCCTCACAAGTAGCACNGGTGACTGTTTCAGGCCGTACAAGGCCTTGCGCAAGCGCCAGACCTTGTCACCGACCTCGAATCCAGGTGGCTGGACCATGTAGATCTCCTCCTCTAAGGTGCCATGGAGGAACGCGTTGTTCACGTCCATCTGGTGCAGCTCCCAGTCGTGGTGAGCAACAACCCCGAACAGAGCGCGAGCGGTGGTCATGCGGCCAACGGGTGCAAAGGTGTCAGTGAAATCTACTCCCTCAACCTGCGAGAACCCCTTGGCCGTCAAGCAAGCCTTGTAGCGATCCAGTGTGCCATCAGGCTTCACCTTCTTGCGAAAGACCCACTTGGCCTGTACAACCTTCCGCCCAGGCGGGAGGTCGACAAGCTCATAGACACCGTGCTCACGGATAGCTCTCAGCTCATCCTCACAAGTAGCACGCCACAGGTCTGCATCGTGAGCTGGGAGTGCCTCCTTCAACATGCCTGGATCAGGCATCGTTGAGGGAGTGCTCCGGGTGGCTAAGACACATGCCTCCGGACTCGGTCTCACCACGACAAGGTCGGCTGTGGCATCGCAAGCGACCATGAACTCTCGAGAGACCAGCTCGTCACCGACAAGACATGCTGGGTGCACCTCAGTGTAGTCTTCGTGGTCACTCAAGCCAAGGGCCTTCGTGCGAGGCTCGCCACTCTGAACACTACGAGTCGGGCGTCTGGGCGCAGAGTCAACAGTCCGCTGAGTCCTAGAGGCCAATGGTCGAAGGCGACCACCGGGCTCGTGGGAGTAGCCTGATGCAACCCTCACCTCAGGGTGTGGGGAAGGCTGCTGAGCTAGAGCCGTAGGGGATATGGGTGCATGCACGGGAGTGGGTGTGACGGAGGGGATTGACACTGGTACGGGATCAGGTGTGCCAAAGGGGATCGACATTGGTACGAGATCGGGTGTGCCAGAGGGGACCGACGCTGGTACGAGATCAGGTGTGCCAGAGGGGTCTGACACCGCCACGGGATCAGGTGCGCCAGAGGGGACTGACGCTCGTACGGGATCAGGTGTGTTATAGGGGATTGGCACAGGCACGAGATCGGGTACACCAGAGGGGTCTGACACCGGCACGTGATCAGGTGTGCCAGAGGGTACTGATGAGGCAACTTGACCCACAGCCACGATGGCCGGATCGTCAGCAGCCGAAGATCGGACCACAGGTGAGGAGGCCCGGCCGCATCCATCCGCAGGTTTAGACTCCCCCATCCACCGGGAGGCCACACAAGTAGGAACGTGGTCGGTGGCCAGCGACAGAATGCTGGACAAGTTGCGGTGGGTGAGAGCCTCAAAGAAGAGAGCATCTCAAGACTTGACAATGCGATGGCAAGCAGGGTCCCAAAAACGCCAGGCCTTTGACTGCGGGGAGATGCCGAGGAAGGTACACATGCGTTCCCGAGGTGAGACCTTAGACCCCTGCTGATCCTTGGTGTACCAGACACTGGCGAGGGACCCCCAAACGCGAGCGAGACGGAGATCAGCACGATGGCCAAACCACAACTCGTATGGTGTGACATGGTCTAGAAGTGGACCATGCGGCAAGCGGTTCCAGACCCATGTCATGTAAGAGAAGCCCTCAAAGGCAAAGGACTCCGGTAGACCACACTCAGACCGCATAGCACGAACCTCCATGGTGCGGTTCCAACGCTCAGACACACCGTTCTGCTGTGGTGTAGCAGGGGCGGAAAGCTGGTGAAAGATATCGTGCTCGGCAAAGTAGGCATCCATCTCGCCCAAGAACTCACCACCACGATCTGAGCGGAATGTGTGCAGGGTGTGACGAGACTGACGCTCAGCCATCACAAGCCACAGGCGGACCGCCAATGCGGCATCGCTCTTGTGGCGGAGGCTGTAGACCCACCGTATCCCGGTGAAGTCATCAGTCAGGGTGAGAACATATCGACCCCGATCAGAGAGAGACTCGACTGGGAGTGGACCGAGAAGGTCCGAGTGGACCAACTCTAGTGGGCGCAGTGCCCGGGAGGAGGAGTCAGGGTAAGAGAAGAATGCATCTTACCCTGGGAACAAAACAGACAGTCGGTCTTGGGCGGCTTCTCAAAAGAAGCTGCATCAAGACTGAGGGCTGGCTGAGTGCGAATGAGCTTGGACACAGTGTCCGAGCTCACATGGCAGAGGCGACGATGTAACAAGTGCTGGTGCTCATGGGAGAGAACACCAGTGACAAACACTCGCGCAGAGGAGAGAGGTGGAGAAGAGACAGAGGGAGTGCAAGGAGACACACGATACAGGTCATCAACGACAGAGGCACGAAGCAGGATGGCGTGAGTGTCAAGAGCAGTTACTGTGGCAGAGTCAGCAGAGTGCTCAACAGTGAGATCCATCCTGGTGCATGCATGAACAGAGAGCAGGCTAAGCTCAAGAGCGGGGACAAAGAGCACATCAGAAATGTACAAGGGGCCAGAAAGACCATCAAACCGTACAACTCCCACTCCCTGCACAGGCAACGACTAACCAGACCCTGTGCGAACAGACCGAACGGACACAAGGGGACCGAGCACAACGAAGTCACTACGACGACAGGTCATGTGATGGGTGGCCCCTGAGTCAATAATCTAGGTACCACCCGGCTCACGACCAGTCGTCAACACTGAGCAACGTGCCACAGAACACTCTGCCTCTGCTGAACGCTCAGTAGAGGACTCGGGACAATGACGAACAACACGGATCTGTGACTCGTCAAGCCAGTCGGTGCTGTCAGGTCCATCCTCATCGCAAGCCATCATAGCTCCACCACAAGCATCATCACGAGCAACAGACGCAGTAAGACAAGATGTGTCGGGACCACTCGGCTGTGACAACATACTCGCACCTCCCTGAGTACGAAGTGCCAGCAGCTGACAAAGCTCTGCGATTGTACAATCCCGAGGGTCCACATCACCGCTGCCGCCTGATGAAACGGATGCGTCTGCTGCACTCGTGGTCGCGGCGCGCCCAGTCCGTGTGTCACTCGAGGAAATCTATCCGCTGCGTGTGCGCCGCCTGAAGGGCGCGCATGATCCGAGTCCAGTCAAGGGACTGCTCACACTCCGTGTAGCGATGAGCGCCTCCATAGTTGTAGCAGTGGATAGAACGTCCACTACCACTACTCGTCGGCTGCTGTTGCTGCTGCTACTGCTACTGCTGTCCCTTCCCACATCGCTTCTTCCCCTTCTTCCCCTGTGCGGCCGCTGCAATGCCCTGAGTGTGGCTGCTCGGGGTAGAGGAGGGGGAGGAGGAAGCGGTCGAGGTGGGACTAGTGAGTAGGGACAGAGGCGTAGGAGGGGTCGCAGTCACTGCTGCAACAAGTGGACCCTGCTGATGGGCGATGGCAGCTTCATGAGCCGATGTGGCCTGGATGAAGTAGCGGTGGGCCCAAGGAAGTAGCTGTAGTGACTCTGACAACTCAGATAGAGCCACACAATCGAAGCCTCTAAAGAGCTTCACGTGGTCCAAATGCGCCCCCATCATGATGGTGTCCAGTGCCCACAACTGCGTCCTGCCACCGGTCCCAAGGCGCGTGTAAAGGCGCATCGCGCGCCTCCAGTAGTCAACTGCAAGCTCCGTGGGACCCTGACGGAGGGAGTGAAACTCACGTAGTCGTTCTGCCCTCGTGGCATGGGTCTCCGCAGCGAGGAGTGTCAAGGCCAGCTCCCACCCCTGACGTGGATCTGCTCCAGTCCCGGTCCAGGTCTCACCAAGAAAGGGTCGGAAGTCGACCACAGTCTCCCGCGGCATGGCGTAGAGGAGACCCCGCATCGCTCTCGCTGCTCTCTGGACCTGGTGAGCGTCGCAAGTCTGGTACTGGCTGTGGTAGTAAGGCTTGACACCCTCAGAATCGGCCCACACCTGAAACAAGGTCTCTCAGCAATTGAAGCCCTCCTCACTATCATAACGGGGTGGAGGTGTCTCAAAGTCCTTCGGTCGCCGCTAAGCGAGGAGGGCGACCTCAGGCTCGGGAGACGGTGCACGGGGTATGGGGAGCCCACCAGTGAGAGAAATACCACCAAAGGTGAACGCTGCTGAACGACGTGGCTGATCCTGACGGCGAGAGGGTGGCAGAGTGGGAGGCTGTGATCCCAAACGTAACTCACGGGTGCACTCCTCAAGCACACAAATCTCGCACTCGCGTGAGTTATCCTCAATCTCCTCCTCATCACAGGAGTCCACCTGTGATGAGTGATGCTGAGGCCGGGGCGCTGTGTAGGGTGTAGACTGCTGAGCAGATGGTGCAGCTCCAGTAGATCCTCCAGGTGGCTGCTGTGAAGCCATCGAATGACCCCGCAGTAACTCTGTGATCTCCTACAATGCGTCGGACTGCCTCTGCTGCTGCCGGCGCATCTCGTCCTGTGACCGACGAAGCTCGTCGATCATGCGGGACTGCGACCGCGGACTCATAACTTCCGAAGAGGAGGAAGAGGGGTCAACGAGTCCTTTGTCCTTGTCACGGACCGGCGCCATCGCAATGCTCAGTATGGGGCCAAACATAGAAAACACTCCAAACAAGAAACTAACAGCGTTTCTTGAAGAGTTGAAACGTCTAGAAAAATTGACGTTTTGACCCAAAACTGCTGACGTCAGCACAATGTATGATAACGTCAGCGTTTTTTATGCTAGCGAAAAAATCTAGCATTTTTTTCACTAGCGTTTTTACGCCAGCGGTTTTTTTTATTGTTTTTTATGTTTTTGCTTTTGAGGTCACGCGAACCCCGCGTGACCGGTGGGGGTGACCTCGTCACCCCCTGCTCGCGGGTGCACAGGGACTGCGCAGGCGTGCGCAGTGCCACGCAGGCTTGTGCAGTGCTGCGTAGTTTGTGCGCAGCTGCGCAGCACTGCTGTGCAGCAACAGTGCTGTGCAAGCTTGGCGCTGCCGCTGCGGTGGATCTGCTGTTGCGTTGTTGTTGCTGTTGCCGCTGCTGCAATGCTACTACTGCCGCTGTTGCTGTTGTCGATGTAGCAGCTGCAATGCTGCTGCTGCACTGCTGCTGCTTCGCTGCTGCTGCTGCACTGTTGGTGCTGCTCGCGGCTGCTGATGCCGTCGCAGCTGCAAGCTGCTGTCGCCGCTGTGCGCTGCCACTGCTCGCAGCCGCCGCCGCGAGCTGCTGCTACGAGCTGCTATTCCTTTTTTCTTGGTACAGGTGTGCAGCCAGACACGGCTGCTGCTGCCACCCGGTGCTGTTGCTACTGGCCGGCGTGGCTGCTGGATCTCGTCACTGCAGTAGCTCCACTTGCTACGGTGGTGGCGATTGGGTGGTGACGTCGCTGCTGCCAATGTTGGCTGCGACGGGTCCCAGGATGTGGTGGTGGCGGTGACTCTCACTGCAGCTACCTGTGCTGCGTCTCTGCGGCGCAGCTCAGCGAGAGGGGTATCGCTGCTCTGATACCATGAGAAATTGCTAGGAAGCTTCCTAACCTTGTTGCTGCTGATGTGGCGACACTGTCTAGTCAACTAGCGCACTAGCAAGCAAGCAGGTGCAAGAAACAGCAAGGATCTGGCTAGGGAGATGCGCAAAGTCTCATAAGCTCCAATAGCTTAGTAATGCAGAGAGAGATGACAACTGACAAGCACACAACATAAACTCCTGCCGCGGCACACGGCGGGTGACGCACGCGGCAGTGTCAGTTTGTCCAAAAACCGGCTCAAAACCACCTTTTTGGCCGCAACTCTGCGCACAGACATCCAAACGCAACACCGTCTAAACCTAGAGATGTAGAATCTCGAGCCGGACGCTACGAGTGGTCACACGCACAAGTCCGGCATCGATCGGTGGACGGACAATGCAAAACATGCAAATCGGGCTCAAGAGCCAGTCCACCGAGAAAACTCTAGCACCTGCAGAAAAACTGTAGAGCACCCCAGCAAGCATCCGGGACGTCGTGGCAACCGTTTGGCAGCTGCTGGTGGCTGGATCCACCAACCGTCAGTGCTCCGGCGCCAGTTGGGCCCGCATCAGGGATCTGCACGAGCATGGACACGGCCGAGTGGTCACAGTAAGCTGTACAAATGGACGGAAACAACTCACAGCACAACAGAAACTTCTTGAATCGAAGTTTGAGTATTCGACTTTAGGACCTCGGTAGTCGTAAAATTGCCTGTCATAATCTGACGGTGAAATCAAAAGATAACACCTCTCGCGTAGGGAGTTGTGAGAGCAAGTGGAACTAAAATCGATGTGGTGTGCATTGTAGAGATGTGAACATGCACCTGATCTTTCAAAAAAATCATGTTTTGCACCTGGAGCGGTGTAATGTGTCAGATGGCCCAAGTTTTGTACAGAGTTAAAATGCAAGCACGAAGGCAGAATTTCAACAAATGGGGCCAGTAATTTTGAGAGTGATTCTTAAAATCAATTTTTTTTAGTGACATGGGCGAATGAAAACAATGAGTTTGCACGAAAGTGAGTTCTGTAGGAAGTCTCAGGCCACGTGGAAGCAAGAGAGCAAGGGGAACGTCAAGACACGTTCACATCCATGGCGCGAGATCACGCGGAGTTTCAGTCAAGACTGACGAAAAACAATGAACAAGAAACACGAGTCACAGGACAGCCTAGTGAACCGAGCGGGAGCGAGCGAGCGTGCAGCGAGCTTGCTTTCGCTCACTCCCGTTGGGCCTGTGGTTCGAACCACAACGTGATGCCTGGAGTTTCTCACCCCGAGTGCTACCCCAACTACTTAATCAACCAAATAGGGCTAGCCGACTACCCGTCAACACATTTGCTGAACCTGCAAGTGAGCAATATCGCGTATGTTTGAGTTGTGAGCACACACGGGCTTGGTGACGTCTGCTAGTCTTCTGGCTGAGGCAGGTGAACCGGCAACAGTACAAGCCAGGAACAAGGACCTCCCTCTTGTCAGTCACCTGCACAGGTGTGGTGGGTGTGCAGCAAGGCCAGAGGTCACAATGTGGCACTGACACAGAAACCAACACTCCCCCATGACCCACAGTCGAACTGCACAGAAACTGCCACAGCCACAACAACGACGTCACAAGTAGTGACACACGACTGTACACAGACACACGACACACCAACTGAACCCGGAACATGACGAACACACAACAACCCAACGGCGTGGAATGCTGTCTTGAAGATGTTACTGCTCAACGCCTTTGTCAAGAAGTCAGCTTGCTACTGTCTCGTGTCAACCGACATGATTTGGACATCTCTTGCAGCTACACGCTCACACACAATATGGTGTTCAACATTGATATGCTTCGTGCGAGTGTGATGCATGCCGTTGTTCTCAGCAATTGCTTTCGTGCTTTTACTGTCACAATGCAGAGTGATGCAGCGAATGGGGACGTGGAACTATTGCAGCAAGCGACAAAGCCATACACTTTCAAACGTGCTCGCGCCAAGAGCAACATACTCAGCCTCACTTGAGCTGCGTGCAACACAACCTTATTTTCCACTTTTCCACGAGATCGTTGTCCCCCCAACAAGGAAGATGTACCCCGTGCGACTGCAAGCATCCACATCATGCACTCAGTCACTATCAGTGTACCCATCCACAACCACTGACGGTTGTGCTCTGTAACACAGCCCAACGCGGGCCGTCGAGAGAGCATACCTGACCACTCGCAAGGCGGCCTCCATGTGGCGCAACCTGGGGCACTGTGAGAACTGGGCAAGAAAGTTCACAGAAAAGGCAACTTTTGCTTGAGTGGTAGTAGCCAAGTACATCAGAGAACCAATCACTCGCACGTAATCGGTTACATCGAATGGCTCCCCCAATTTTGACACATCCAGGGTTTTCAGCAAACGCTGTCCAGCGGGCGTCATTGGAGTGGACGCAGTGGGCACAGACGCAAGGTAGGGAGCGAAACGCTCCCCCAGGCTCCTCACGTAAGCAGCCTGGTGCACATGTAGAACGCGATGAGCACGGTCACACTCAATCTCTATGCCTAGAAAGACACGGGCCGCTATTTTGAAAGCTGAATGTAGCAAGGACTTCACGGACGCTACCGCCTCTTGACTAGGAGACGCGATCAGCAAGTCTTTGACATAGACAAGAATAGCGGCAAACGGCGCTGAGACCGGGGTGACGAAGAGCACAGGGTTGACTGTGCTCCGTCGGTACCCCCCTTTCTCCAGAGTTGAGGTGATCTCCTGATTCCAACATCTTGGAGACTGCTTAAGGCCGTAGAGAGCCTTGCGCAGTCTCTAGACTCTGTCAGTACCATCAGTGAACCCTGGAGGTTGGACCATGTAGATTTCCTCGTCCAATCGCCCGTGCAGGAAGGCGTTATTGACATCCATTTTCTCGAGTTCCCAGTCATGGTGTGCAAAAAGACTGAGGAGAGCTCGAGCAGTGGTGTAGCATCCGACAGGAGCAAATGTTTCGTCGAAATGGACCCCAGGGACTTGGGAGAACCCCTTGGCAGTGAGGCGCGCCTTGTATTTGTCTAACTCGCCATTGGGTTTGTACTTTCACCGAAACACCCAGCGAGCGTCAATGGCCTTGCGACCGGGCGGTAGATCGACCAAGTTGTAAACAGCATGGTCGTCTAGAGCCCTCAACTCATCTCGCATGGCATCCTCCCACTGCTGTGAGTCGGGTGCTGCTCGTGCCTGTCTGACTATGGTGGGATCAGGCGACGGGGGCGACGCTGCAGTGGTGGCAAGACACTTTGCGACACTGCCAAGCACGGCGACTTCCAGAGCGCGCTCATGCTCCGTCACAAGCAGCGTATACCCAAGAGCAGAGCTGGGGTGGACAACCCCTGTGGCTAGGCCTAAGGCATCCATGCCACTAGGCATAACTGGCGACTGCTCAGAGGAAGACTACACCGCTCAGGAGTGGGACGCTGAGACACCCAAAGAGCGAGAGGGGAGGGCCCGGAGGCGGCCACCACGGATAAAGGGTGAGACAGGTGCGGGACCAGGTGGGGCCGCGGGCACAACCATGGCAGGAGCAAGCGGACTGGGGCCAGTCGAGGGAAGAGAACTGGAGGGCGTTGCAGAGGAGTGCGAAGGAGAGGTGGACTCAGAGGAGGTAGGCAAGGAGTGGAGAACAGGGGAAGCCCGAGAGCTGGGCGACAAGGCCTGTGTCGAGGGCAGTGGATCAAAAGCCTCGGGACGCGATGAGGGAGAAGGCTGCATAGAAGGGACAACAGCAGGGACTGCAGGAGAAGCAGAGACAGCAGGACCGACTCCCCCCCCAACTGAGAGAGTGGCAGCAGGGCGGCAGCGGGAGCAGAACGACCCAAGTCGCGGAGAAAGATGGACTCAAAGAACAGGGCGTCACGAGACTCGACAACCCGCTGGCGCTCCAGATCCTAGAAGCGCCAGGCCTTCGATTGGGCAGAAATAGCAAAAAAGGGAGAGAGGCGCCCACGCGGTGAGAGTTTCCCCTCGCGAAGGTCATCAGGGAGCCAGACAGACGCAATGCTACCCCAAACGCGAGCGAGGCGAAGATCGGCACGAGTGCCGTACCAGCGCTCGAACGGAGTGACAGTGCGAGGGAGGGGACCGTGAGGGACGCGGTTCCAGACCCACGTCATGTAACACATTTCCTCGAAGGCAAAGAGGGGGGAGAGGCCGGACTCAGACAAGAGAGTGCGGACGCCATCGGCGAGAGTCCGATTCCATCGTTCAGAGACCCCATTCTGCTGGGGTGTGTAGGGAGCAGAGGTCTCCAAACACACCCCCTTGGACTCGAGAAGCCGGGCGGTGGGACCAAGGAACTCATTGCCATGGTCACTCCGGAAGACACGCAGGGACCGTTGACACGACCGTTCAGCCTGAAGAAGCCAGGTTTCAAGAACTTGACACACATCGCTCTTTTGACGAAAGGCAAAGATCCAACGGAAGTGAGAGAAGTCATCAGTCAAACACAGGACATAACGCCCAGCACCCCCAAGGAACTCGTGGGGGAGGGGTCCCATGACATCCGCGTGGACAAGATCAAGGGGATGAGATGACTGGGACTCAGAAGAGGCAAAGGGAGAGCGATGCATTTTGCCCTGGGCACAGTCAAGATAGTCAGAGGGACAAGGTGACGGAAAGGTAGACGGGGACAGGCCAAGAGCGGGCTGAAGGTAGAGCGTGCTGGAGATAGCATCAGTATGGACATGGCCAAGACGGCGGTGTAACAGCTGAACGTGGTCAGGAGAGAGAGAGGGAGCAACATGGGCAAAGGAGGAGCCAACAGAGGAGGCACAGGGCGCAAGCAAGGGAACACAATAAAGCTTGTAACACTTGACACCTTGCAAGACAACACGACCAGAGGGAAGGAGACAAACAGTGCCAACACCTTGACCGGCTACGAAGTCCATGCCCTGATCATTTAGAGAAGTCACTGACAGCAGGCTGAGCTCCAAGGAGGCCACGTACAGAACGTCGGGCAAGAGCAGGACGCCACTGGGTCCAACAAAGCGGACAACACCCACGCCCTGAACAGGGAGTAACTGGCTGGACCCGGTGCGAATAAAGCGAACGGGACCGGCAGGACCCAACGAGACGAAGGAGGCACGGTCAGACGTCATGTGGTGCGTGGCTCCAGAGTCAAGAACCCAGAAGCCACTAGAGACACGAACATGGGGAAGGACACCACACGCGACAACAGTGCCGACGGAAGGAGAAAATGTGGCACAGGTGGCGAGACGACAAGGGAGGACAAAGGACTGCCAATGCTCAACCCACGGAACAGACGCAGACGGCAACCCAAGAACATGACCAGGGGGGTCCCCACGAAGAACAGAGTCAGACTGACATGAAAGACCTCTGGCCAGTGCAGTCACACTCTCACCTCCCTGATCAGGAAGGTGAAGGCGATGCAGAAGGGACTGGTCCAGCTGGCGCTCGCCGTCAACGGACGGCGCTGGGGACGGAGTAGAGGACCCCGAGGGTGGAGGGAGCCATGAAGGAACGAAGTAGGCAAGAGACGGGGGCCCGGCGTAGACGGGTGCACCATACGGCGGCGGCCAGTCCCAAGGGAACGAGGTCGGAGGAGGCACGGAGAGAACACTGGCTGTGGTGTAGGCCTGGGCGGTGTAGGCCTGGGCAGAGGGAGAATTGGCAGGGCGAGGCGATGCACTAGAGCCGGAACTGGCGCTGGTAGAGGAAGAGGAGTTGGAGCTGCTGGAACGTGCCCAGTGGGCATGCATGGCGCGGGCAAGGCGCAAGTCATCGGGTGGTGCTGGGCACTTCTGAGCGAAGTGCTTGGAAGAGCCGCAGTTCCAGCACACCACCTCGCCAAGGACAGGAGAGGATGCGGAGGTAGCAAGTTTCCCCTTACCACCTTTGCCTTTGCCCCGACCATGCCCACGACCCTTAGAAGCGAGGGCCGTGGCTGTGGAGGACAAAGAGGGTGTGGAGATGGAGGCGGAGGTGGCGCTGGAGGATGAGGATGTAGAGGCAGTGGTGACAGCTGCGACCCCTTCAACGGCGGAACGATGGAGACGCTTGTTCTATAGGCCAGTCCACCAGGCCGCAAGGCGCTCAGCGGTAAAGTCCCAAAGAGCGCCAACACCTGGGGAGGACCGTGGAGGCACGGACTGGGAGGCGAGGCGCTGCAACTCGACGGGCTTGACATCGCGAAGAAGGTCTGACAGTTCAGGAATCAAGCCGCTGACCATCGTAAGCACGGCGGACAACTAAATGGGCGTGGCAGTATCAAGCTCGCAAAGCAGTTTGAGGCCGCGCGCCCAGTACGCATCCGCCGTTTCATCCGCGGGCATAAGGAGCGTGTTGAACTGCACGGTGAGCCCACTTTGCGCAGCCTGACCAGTGATGGTGGAACGACGACGCAACATGGTGTATGCGCCAACCGGGTCTGCCAGATGCTGAGCGGCAGGATCAGCATTGCATGTGCCAACGTCATCGACAAGCGTTTCTGGCGCAGCAGTGATAAGAGCGTGAACAGCACGAGCACACTCGTCAGCGACAGGTGTGAAAGGTGGGACAGCAAGAAAATAGTACTGCCACAGACGTTCTCCTTGGGCCCAGGCGCTGAAGCGAGTCTCCCAGGAGGAGAACGCTAGGCCGGTGGCAAGGATAGGAGGTTGGGAGAAAAATCGTGCTGACGCCATGTAGAGACAGGAGCAGCAGCAAGCGGGCTGCCAACAGGGTCTGCAGCAGCCGCGTCAGCAGCGGTGCTAGCAGCGGAAGGGGTAGAGGATGCACCAGCGGGGACGCCACAAGAGGAGACAGATGCAGAAGGAAGAAGCCTAAGGACGATGGCAGCGACCTCATCAGCAAAAGCGGCGCAATTGTCATTTGCAACTTTGAGGTGGTCTTCTGCCTCGCGCAGAGCCTCACGAGCGAGGTTGAGCTGACGCTGCAGTTCAGCGACGACTGACTCGTTGTCACTAGGAATTGTGACGACTATGGGGCTCTGCCAAAAAAACTTCGGCAGAGTTTCCCTCGCCCTAGTGGGCGTGGGAAAAGTGAGAGTGTCTTCTGCACGTAGAAGAACTGCTGCAGGACAGCCCACCCCCAGTCAGACACAGCAAGCCACCGCAGGGAGGGCAGAGACACAAGACGAGCAGCAGAGAGACGAGCAGCCACGCAGCTCACGAGGCTGCGGGCGGAGGCACTCTGCGTAGAGAAGAGACAACGAGTGCTGAGGACAGCTGCGCAAGAGACAAGGGCGGTGAGGATGCTAGAGACGACCGATGGAGACGATGTAGTAGATGTTGCAGCTGCAGCTATAGAGGTACGGATGGATGATGCGGCTGTGGCTGTGGCAGAGGCTGCTAACGCTGTAGCTGATGCAATGGAAGCTGCTTCTTCCGCGACTTGTGTGCCTATGTCTACAGCTGCTGCAGCAATGGGACCAGCAACTACTGCCGTCTCGGTGTATGCTTCAGTTGCCTTGCACGCGGATGTAACAGCTAGAGCACGGGCGGCCTTGCTGTTGCTGCAAACGTAGCTGCGGCGGCGGCTGTAGCGTCGATCACTACGACTGCCGTGCGTGTGAGCACGTCTGAGAGGGTAATGGCGTCCTCCAGAAATGCCACGCACAAGTGCGTGAGCGTAATGGATTCGGCGGCAGTGTTACGCAGTGGAGATCTGGGGGGAGAGACGCTTACCGAAGTATGACGCGTTGATCCCTCCGGTTGGGGTGGCGGTGACCCGGATGCGGTGCGGCTGCCCTCGCCACGGCATGAACGAGAGCGTGAGCGTGAGTGGCAGTGGGCTGATCGTCTCTCGTAGTAACGTCCCAGAGACAGCGGGCTGGGGGCTTCAAGGGACGCCAGCGTGCCGGACGGTGCCACCAAGTGGCGTTGGTAACGCGGTGGTGGAGACCGACGGCTGGACAGAAGCCCATGCAGGGGGCTTGGCTGCTGCTGGGGGTGTCACCGTCACCGGTACGTCTGCTGTAACTGCCGTAGAGGCTGGTGATCGCTACGTGAACTGTGGAGAGGAAGGCGCAATGAAGATGGCGCTACTGCGTGGTGCAACCAAGAACCAAGAAGTGGACTGGCTGTGCACCTGCTGCGGTGGTGTCCGCCGATGCAACTGCTGGAGAGTCTGCAGCTGTCACGGAGGGCAGGGGGCAGTTTCGGCGGGCATTCTATGATTGCACTCGTGCTTGTGAAGAGGAAGCAGAGTTGTCGGTAGCAGGAGGGACAGGCACAGGGTCTGCTGCTGTTGTGTCGCACGTACAGATGTGCGGAGACGGCAGCAGGCGCAATGGGGACGGCGGGACAAGCAGGATCGTGGCTTTGTAGGAGGTAGGCCGGCAGAAGGAGGCAAGCCGGCAGCAGGAGGCACACCGGCTGCAGGAGGCACGCCAGCACAGAAGACAGGCTGGCTGCAGAAGGCAGGCCGGCTGCAGAGTTCCGGCCGGGTACAGAAGGCAGGCCGGCTGAAGGAATGCAGCTGGCTGTTAGAATCAGCTGACCGTAGGAGAAGAACCGGCCGGCTGGCTGAAGGGAGAGGCCGTTGCCAGTAATGGGACATTGTAGTAGAGCTGCGGGGTCCGCCACAGCAAAGGCTGTGGCAGTGCAAAGGTGAGCCGCGACTGCCTTTGCCGCTTGCTTGCCACTTGCAGCGTAGGCGTTGTGATATAGTGCCATGCGTCACGTCAAGACACAAGGGACACGTGTGGCAATGGCGGGGTTGCGGGGTTCTGCTGCTATGTGGCTGTTACAGAAGCACTAGCGGTGGTGATGCAGCCACCACGTAAACTATGACAGCGCAGATCGCGGTCACAACTTTAACACTCAATCCATAGGCCAGGATGCTTGTAGGCTTCACCTTTCCCTCAGCTCTGATACCAGTAGGAAGTCTCAGGCCACGTGGAAGCAAGAGAGCAAGGGGAACGTCAAGACACGTTCACATCCATGGCGCGAGATCACGCGGAGTTTCAGTCAAGACTGACGAAAAACAACGAACAAGAAACACGAGTCACAGGACAGCCTAGTGAACCGAGCGGGAGCGAGCGAGCGTGCAGAGAGCTTGCTTTCGCTCGCTCCCGTCGGGCCTGTGGTTCGAACCACAACGTGATGCCTGGAGTTTCTCACCCCGAGTGCTACCCCAACTACTTAATCAACCAAATAGGGCTAGCCGACTACCCGTCAACACATTTGCTGAACCTGCAAGTGAGCAATATTGCGTATGTTTGAGTTGTGAGCACACACGGGCTTGGTGACGTCTGCTAGTCTTCTGGCTGAGGCAGGTGAACTGGCGAGAGTACAAGCCAGGAACAAGGATCTTCCTCTTGTCAGTCACCTGCACAGGTGTGGTGGGTGTGCACCAGGGCCAGAGGTCACAATGTGGCACTGACACAGAAACCAACAAGTTCGAGTCTGGTAGGAGTGGTACGTTCTGGGGAGGGGGGGGGGTGTAATGGTTTTTCACACAGCTCTCACTTGTACTCTGTCGTGTCCTCCCAGCTTGTGTACATTGGCGTGTTGGTTTTTGTGCATCTCTCATTGTACTCTGTTGTGTCCTCCCGGCTTGTGTACATCGGCGTGTAGATGACTGACGGCGAGACTTGACGCCGCTGGAGTGTCACTCGGTGGAGCCGACGCACGACGAGGCCCACTCACCCGTTGCTGGAGCCTCCTCCCTCTGGCGATGCGCTCAGCTCCATTGGCAGGCCTCCTTGGTGGTCGGGCCATCAGCGGTCACTACCACAACAGATGCTGTCTGCATGCACCTAGCGCTTTGTTTGGCTGTGGCATTGCATTTGCAGCATCATGCGGTACCTAGGGTCCATGTCTCCTGCTGTATAACCCTGTTTGGCATCGTTGACTGTCGTAGGCACTGCCTGGGTTCGGGCAGCCATACCTCTTCACTGCTATTCTTCTAGCTGATTCTGACCGCACGACTGCGTTCGTAGCGACGGTATTATGGTGTGGTCCAGTTTTCAGGCATAACGGACAACGCCCGGGTTTTGGGCTGTCAGGCGTCTGGCAGGGCTCACCGAGAAAACCCTGCCTGCCAGATAATAGGTCGTAGACTATTTTATGATTGGCTGGTTAGTTGAGTAACAAGTTCTACCCTAGTGGGGGGGAGCTAGAACTTGGAGGGGTCTCCCATTGCTGCTCATTCTTCATTCCTAATCAGTCACTTTCAGTTTTCAGCTGCTTCCTGGCGCTAACACTGGCGCGCACGTTTCTGAGTAACAAACCCAGAGCTTCCAGACTAAGACTCTAGAGCAGCAGACGGAGGGGGCAACAGACTTAAGCAACGAGCTAGGAAGCCCGCACGCCGCATGAACAACGCATGCTGTCCCAACCTGCCGCCTAGGTTCTCTAGCTTGGTATCAGAGCCAGAGCGTAGGAGTTGCAGCAGAAGACTGGCGTACAGGTGCTAGACAATGCCGGCGGACCCCCATACGTGCGAGTGCAGGGGAAATGTTGCCCAATTTTTTCCGGCAGCATTGACCCGCCTGGTGGCGGCGTCAGATTTTTTCCCACCGCCATTGGGCCATGGGAAATGCTGCCGAAGTTTTTCGGCAGCACTGACCCCCACGCGTGATGCGAGGAGGTGAGCGGCAGGCCGCGTCCAACACCTATGGGCGACGACGCACGCTCCAACGTCACCCAGGTGCAGTGACTGGCACCAGCACACAACAGCAACAGTATGCAGCAGCGACAGCCGCAGGCAACGGCAGCGAGCAGTGGCAGCAGGATCCAGCAGTAGCTGCGTGCAGCAGCAGCAGCATGCAGAAGCAGCAGCTCGCAGCAGCAGCAGCCCGCAGTAGCAGATTGCAGCAACTGCAGCCCGCAACAGCAGCGAGTAGAAGCAACAGCAAGCAGCAGCTGCAGTAGCGTGCAGCAACAGCAGCAGGCTGTAGGAGCCGTAGCAGCGAGCCACAACAGCAGCCAGTTGCAGCGAGTAGCTGCCAGCAGCGGCTGCTGCTGCTCGTTGCCCGAAGCAAGCGAGCAGCGAGCAACAGCCTGCTGGTGTCAGCGAGCAGTAGCTCGCTGCCAGTGAGCAACAGCTCACTGCCAGCGAGCAGCAGCTCGCTAAAAGCGAGCAGTAGCCCGCTGCTCGCAGCTAGCAGCAGGCAGCTGCCCGCTGTGATAGACGAGAAAAGGAAAAAAAAGAACGCAAGAAAAAAAAAATCCCCCACCCCACACGCTTTGCTGCCGCGGCTGCAGCAGCAGCTCTTGCTACTACAACCGCCATAGCAGCCACAGCAGCTCGCAGTAGTAGCAGTTGCTGCTGCAACTACAGCCGCAGTAGCTGGAACAGAAACAGTAGTAGCACCAGCAAAAGCAGCAGCAGCCACAGCAGTAGCAGCAACAGCAGTAGCAGTTGTAACAACAGCAGCAACAGCAGCAGTTGCATTAACCGCAGCAGCAGTAGCAACACCAACAGTAGCATCAGCAGCAGCAGCAGCAGCCGCCGTAGCAGCTGCAGCAGTAGGAGCAGCAGCAACATTAGCTACAGCAACGGCCCTAACACCCTCCACTGCTGATGTCAACATCCCGCTGCTGATGTCACTGCTGACATCACTATTGACATCATCAACTCACAAAAAAAAAAAACAAATAAAAACAAAAGGGAGCAAGGGGAGGGGGAAGCAAACCTAAGGGTGGACAAGACGTCCACCGCCCTCTGCAGACGTCACTACTGACGTCAGCACCAAAAAAAACAAATAACACAAAAGGGCATCACACCATGGCTGGTAGCCCCATTGGGGAGGGGTCCTCCTTTGTTGGGGGGATCCCCACCCCCCCTTTCTTGCAGCTGCTGCAGCAGCAGCAGGAGTAGCAGCAGTAGCAGCGGCAGTAGTACCAGCAGCAGCAGCAGGATGAGTAGTAGCAACACCAGTAGTAGCAGCAGCGGTACCAGGAGCAACAGGAGCAACAAGAGCAGTAGGAGCAGCAGCAGCAGCAGGAGCAGCAGCAGCAGCAGCAACAGCCCTCTGGCGTCGTTGGCGACAACCCTGACCACTTCGCTGCTCTTCAGCAAGAGCTCACCGCCCTAACGCATCAGCTTGCGGCACTGAAGCCGTTGGTCTCTCAGACTGCCCCCATCCTTCACCCCTCCAGGGCACGCCAATCCAGCTGTGTCTACTGCCACGCACTACCTGGCGCAACAGCAGACTCAGCGCCAGCGGCAGACAGTGACCTCCGTCCTTGGCCCCACTGTGGGTGCCGGCCGCAGACAAAAGGACTTTGAGACGTCGCCGTCGCCGCTTCAGGCCGGTGAGCTGTTACGGAGCTGGGAACTCAGCTTCCGGATCTGGGCGCAGGGTGAGGGCTTGTAGGTATACTACACCCTGCCGTATGTTTCCACCCTGGCCAAGCAGTTATATGACGCTTGTCGTGCCGTCCGTGCTTTAGTCCCAGTCGCCCCTCCGGCTTCCCGCCTCGCCCTCGAGCCCTTCTTAGGCGACTTCACCGCTGCCTCCACCTAAGACCCTGCAGCCGCGTGGCACGTCCTCACTCGTCCCCATCGCCTATCCAGTGAGGCTGAGACCAGCCTCACTGCACATGGGGGAGTTCAACTCCCTGCACATGGGGGATACCAAGACGGTCACCTCCTACTGGCAGCGGGCGCAGGACATCCTTCGTCGCCTCGGCAAGTCCGCCCCACCCCCTCTGGCTGCGCTCCTCACCATCAAGCGCGGTGCCATCGATGCGTATGCGGACGTCTTCGTCCACTACCCTCACGACGTTCTCTCCACCATGGCTGCCCGGGGCTCCCTCATGCCCTGGGCATACAAGCTCTTCCTCCGGATTGAGGAAGCTCGTATGGAGTCCCGATTCCAGCGCACGGAGACCATCGCCTCCCCTACCGTCGCCGCCCCTGCCGTCGCCTCCGTGGCCATCGCCTTCCCCGCCGCATCTACCTTATCATTGTCAGGGAAGAAGAATCGTCAGAATAAGAAAGACAATGGTCAACAGTAGCAGCAACAGCAGCCGTCGACCGGGTCCAGCGGTGGCATCTCAATCTACCACAACTGTGGCCAGCTCGGGCACGGGTGGTACATGTGCCTTCTACCAATGGACGAGGCGCACGTCATCGCCACCATGCGTCACCAGCGGGAGTGCCGTCTCGCCTTTGCCGTTGTAGCTGTCGTCGGCTCTGACACCTCGGCCTCGTCCAGCAGCTCCACCACTCCGGTTGCCCCGCCAGGCCCGCGGCCACCAGCGCCACAGTCGTCGGCGCCGGCACATTCATCCTTCTACCCGGGCTCTGTTGCTGTCACCCCGCACTCCATCTACACTCTTAGGCCTTCCTCCCGTGAGCGCTAGCTGGAGCAGCTCATCGCGCTCCAGCTCGACCTGCCTTGCCCTCCTCCCCAGGGAAGTGCGAGTTGCATCAATTCTTACTCTTCTGTCCAGCCCTGCATGACTGAGACTGAGCTATGGTCGTGCCCCGTTTCCTCGTCTGGCTCGTCGTCTCTCATGGTCTCCGCTACCCCTTCCCATGACAACGTTGCTTGGATTGACAATTGGCAGTCTCGGTTCGCGCCTCCTTCCACCGCGTCCGCGTCCCTTGCTTGCTGCCATGTGACCGTTAGCGATCTAGCGATCTTGGTCCAGGACCCTGCTGAGACCGGATCATCGACTACGGGGCCACACATCACATGACAGCCTCTGGTGAGGCCTTTAGTATGCTCGGTCCTGTAGGCGATGTCTTTGGTGTCAGGACAGGCTCTGGCTGGGTGTTGCCTGTCCGTAGTGTTGGTGTCGTTCGTTTCCGTCGTCCCTCCGGTGACGTCTTTCTGACCGATGTCCTCTTCGTCCCTGGTCTTGAGCTCAACCTACTGTCCGTCACTGCTCTTGATTGCATGAGCATGGACGTTGTGCACTTAGTGGTATTGGCACGGTGTCGTTGCGTCCGTCTGGTCTTGTTGTGCTACACGCCACCGCCCGTGGCAACCTGTGGCATGTCCCTGGCAGCTCCTCCTTTCCTTCCATCTCCTCCCCGTCGGCCGCCACTAGCCATGTATTTTTCAGCAGTATACTTTCTCCTCAGCACACTCGTCTCTTGCACCGCCGCCTCTGCCACGTCCACTCTGCCGCCGTAGGCAGCATGCTCTGCACCGAGCTAGCCAAGGGCCTTGACCCAGAGACTTTCCCCCTCCCGTGCCCCACTGAGTGCATTGACTGTGGTCAGGGGAATATACACCGGTCCACATACCCCTTGTCTTCCCCCCGTGCGTCCGCCCCTTGCGACCTTATCCATTTGGATGTCATGGGTCCTCTCCCCACCGAGTCCATCGGCAAGCATGGTCGCTATGTCCTCACCCTCACTGACAGCTATTCTCGTTACCGCTGGGTCTTCTTCCTTCGATAGAGGAGCGATGTTGCCCACGCCATCAAGGAGTGGCTTGTCCTTGCGGAGCGTGAGTGTGGCATCTCTCTCCGCCGTTTTTGCTCCAATCGCGGTGGTGAATACATGGGTGAGGCCACAACCTTTCTCGCCTCCCGCGGCATCTGCCATGAGACGTCGCGCCTTACATGCCCGCCCAGAACGGTGTCTCCGAACGGTGGAACGACACTATGGCCGACGCAGCCCGCAGCATGCACGTCAAGTCTGGTCTCTCCAATGGCTTCTATTTTGAAGCCATGGCCTACATGACCTGGGTGTGGAACCGGATTCCCCACGGTCCCCTTCTTCGCCAGTCCACGCCGTACCAGCATTGGTTCGGTCAGCGCGCTGACCTCCGCCCGGTTCGCGTCTGGGGTTGCGTGGCCATTGTGTGGCTGCCCGCCCCGCAGCAAGGCGGCAAGCTCACCCCCTGCGGACGTCCCTGCACCTTCCTCGGTGTCTTTCGTTAGTCCAAGGCCTGGCGCTTCTGGGATCCCTCCCGACACTGCATCGTTGAGTCCTGGGACTCTCTCTTATTTGATGACCTATTTCCTCGCGACCTCATTTGCTCCGGCTCGTCTGTGTCCATCACGTTGCGTGGGGGAGTGGTGAGTGCGTCCTCCGCTTTACCGCTTCTGGGTGACACATACCTCAGTGCCTCTAAGCCGGCAGCCCCAGTTGCGGCCGCAGGTCCCTCCGAGCCGGGAGCCCCTGTGGCATCTACTGGTCCCTCGGGGCAAGCAGTCCCAGTCACGTCCACTCGTCCCTCCGAGCCGGCAGTCCCAATTATGTCCAATGGTCCCTCCGGCCTAGCAGCCCTAGTTGCGGCCACTAATCCCTCCGGGTCGGCAGCCCCAGTCGTATTTGCTGGTCCTTCCAGGCCAGCAGCCCCAGTCGCGTCCGCTGGTCCCTCCCGACCAGCAGCCCTAGTCGCGTCCGCTGGTCCCTCTCGGCCAGCAGCCCCAGTCGCGTCCGCTTGTCCCTCCGGGCCGCCAGCCCCTATCGCGTTCATTGGTCCCTCCGGATGAGCAGCCCCAGTTGTGTCCGCTGGCCCCTTCGGGCCAGCAGCTCTAGTGGTTCCAATCGGGCCAGCAGCTCCGGTTATATGCGCGGGCCCCTCTGGGCCAGCAATCCCATCCGCCTCCATTGTCCCGGCAGACTCATTACCATCGCCTGCCCTGCCACGCTACACGCGTGGCCCAAGCGGCAGCCTCCGACCCAGACCGTCGGTGAGCGCACAGACCGTCGCACCGCGCTCCGTGGCGCCTCGACCCCCCGTGGCTCCACGTGTCTCCTCCACTCCCACGGTCGTGAGTGAGGATCCTGGCACCAAGGCCCTCGGCTTGACCGCCTCGACCATCATTGTAGACCTTCGCCCGGGCTTCGCACTGGGCTACGTCATACTTCATCATGAGCATTGGCACGCACTCACGCGCATCCCACCTAGGACTCGAGATGCACACGCTCTCTCAGTCCGCTCCACAGCATGCCCGGAGGACCCCGACACCCTATGCAAGGCACGAGCCTCTCCTGAGGCCGCACACTGGGACGCTGCCTGCGCCGATGACCTCGCCGCTATCCGATGACACCACGTGTACGACCTCGTCGACCTTCCTCCAGGACGGAATGCCATGGACACCAAGTGGGTCTTTCAGCGCAAGTGGAAGCCAGACGGGTCCTTGGACAAGTACAAGGCCCGCCTTACAGCCAAGGGGTTAGCCCAGATTCCTAGGGTCGATTACGACCAGATCATTACCCTTGTTGGCCGGTTCTCCACTAGCCGGGCACTCTTCAGCGTGGTTGCCTAGCATGGGTGGGAGCTGCATCAGATGGATGTGAGCAACACTTTTCTCCATGGTTCACTGGAGGGTGAGTAGCTCTACATGGTGTAGCCCCCAAGCTTCGACGATGGCACTAGGAAAGTCTGGCGACTGCGCAAGGCCCTCTATGGCCTGAAGCAGTCGCCTCAGTGCTGGACCCAAGAAATCAGCAGCACGCTCCTTCATGGCGGGCTCCAACACAGCACTGCTAACCTCGCATTGTTTGTCAGTCCGCGAGGCCAGACTTTCGCCACTGTTCTGGTTTACGTCGACAATCTACTTATCGTCGCCACACACGGCTGCCATCCAGCATGTCAAGGACTTGCTGCACGCCGCCTACCAGATGAAGGACCTCCGATCTACCAAAGTCTTCCTGGGTATGGAGCTCGAGCATGATCGCTCCCAGGGCGTCCTGGACATCCACTAGGCCGCCTATGTGTAGGCACTGTCCACCCGCTTTGCGTATGACCTGCCACTCATGCCAAGCGCATCCTCACCCATGTGACCCGATGGCAAAGTGAAGGTGAAGAGTCCTGACCCAGCCGTTGTGGGGGAGCTAGTTCACGTGACCACGTACCTGCGAGGCATCGGGTCACTGATGTTCTTGGCGACGACGACGCACCCAGACATCGCGTTCGCCGTCAACCTCCTAGCCCAGTTCTCTCAGGAGCCGCGTCACCTCCACTTTGAGGCCACAATCCGAGTATTGCGCTATGTCATCTGGACTCCTCGGCGAGGTCTCATGTTCCGCCGTCAGCCGTCTGTTGTCGCGGTGGGCTAACCGATAGTGATTGGGCCGGCAGTCCCGACGGTAAGAGCCGCACAGGTTGGATCCTTCTGATTTGCAGCACAGCTGTGTCCTGGCGCATTGGCAGGCAGGGGTACGTTGCACGCAGTACTACTGAGGCTAAGAACGTTGCTCTTGGCTTAGGCGCATGTGAGAGTGTGTGGTTGCATCGTCCGTTGTCCGAGTTGCGTCAGTCCGTCGCATTCATCACGTTGCACTGTGACAATGAAAGTGCCATGGCCATCGCCAACAATGACGGCGTGCATCACACACGCACAAAGCACATCAATGTTGACTATCACTATGTGCATTCGTTGTTGCATGACAGCAGCATGAGCATCGTGTGGGTTGAGACGGCACGGCAGTTGGCTGACTTCTTGACCAAGGCACTGAAGCGTGACTCGTTCAAGAAGGCTGTGAGCTCAGTCCGCATGCGTCCGTGAGTGACTCTCCTTGTCCGTGCTTGCGTTTTTGCTTGGCCTAGGGGAGTTTGGTTGTTGACAATGTCTCTGCCCGCACATGTGCACTACGCTTGTGAGTCATGGGGGAGTGTTGATCTTTGTGCATCTCTCATTTTACTCTATTGTGTCCTCCCGGCTTGTGCACATCGGCGTGCAGATGACTGACGGTGAGACTTGACGCCGATGGAGTGTCACTTGGTGGAGCCGATACACGCTAAGGCCCAGTCACCCGTCGCTGGAGCCTCCTCCCTCCGGCGATGCGCTCAGCTCCATCGGCTGGCCTCCTTGGTGGTCGGGCAGCCGGCGGTCACTGCCACTGCAGATGCTGTCTGCATGCACCTAGCACTTTGTCTGGTTGTGGCATTGCATTTGCAGCATCATGCGATGCCTAGGGTCCATGTCTCCTAATGTATGGCCCTGTTGGGCATCGTTGACTGTCGTAGGCACTGCCTGGGTTCGGGCAGCCATAACTCTTAACTGCTATTTCTGAGCTGATTCTGACCGCACGACTGCGTTTGTAGCGGTGATATTATGGTGTGTTCTAGTTTTCAGGCAAAATGGACGACGCCCGGGTTTTGGGCTGTCGTGCGTCTGGCAGGGCTCACCGAGAAAAGCCTGCCTGCCAGAAAATAGGTCCTAGGCTATTTTCTGATTGGCTGGTTAGCTTAGTAACAAGTTCTACACTAGTGGGGGGGAGCTAGAACTTGGAGGGGTCTCCCATTGTTGCTCATTCTTCATTCCTAATCAGTCACTTTCAGTTTTCAGCTGCTTTCTGGCGATAACACTGGCGCGCACGTTTCTGAGTAACAAACCCAGAGCTTTAAGACTTGGACTCTAGAGCAACAGACCGAGGGGGCAGCAGACTTAAGCAACAAGCGTGGAAGCCCGTACGCTGCATCAACAACGCATGCTACCCCAACCTGCTGCCTAGGTTTTCTAGCTTGGCGTGCAGATGACTGACGGCGAGACGCGGCGCTAATGGATTGTCGTCTGGTGGTGTCGAAATTGGAAAGATTTTAGGGCATGCAGGCCCATGCAAAAACGAACATGAGCTCTGTGTGTGAGCCGATACAAGACAGCAAGAATTTGGCTAAGTCTGGAACGCTGAACATGAAAGAACAAGGAGAGTTCACAAATGAGTCCCTATCTGGCTTATATAGGAGCGCCAATAGCTAGCCGCACCGGGCCCCGCCACCCTTGCTGATCCGAAATGAGCCAACATGGAGAACACACTGCATACACCATGACAGCAACAAAGGTGGTCTCCTCGAGGCACCGGAACAGCTCTCCGTGTGCCTGGGTCTCGACCACCGACAAAACATGAGCAGTCCAAGAAAAAGTCTCAGAATCAACGTCCAGACATCACAGACGACTTTCTGAACATCAGAAGCCCCACAACAGCCATCGGGTCTTCTCGTTGCACCGGTACAGTCCACCGGGTGCGCGGGTCTTAACCCACCGAGAAAACTCTCCTACCTCCTGACAAGCCCACATGGCTGCTGAAACGCATCAATCGCGTCTTGCCGGCGTTTTCGTAGGTGCTGGAGAAGTCTCGGTATAGTCTGGAGGCCCATCGTGTCGTCACGCCCTCCTCTACCATATACCCCTCATGTGGCTAAATCGGTAAACCAGCATTGTCGCTCGTGACAGGTGGAAGCCACACAAACCAACACTCCCTCTGGCTGACATAGCTGTCCACGCCTTAACGAATGAACGAAGGCATGGATCAACAACGTATGCCAAACCACAATATGAAACAGGCAACCATAGACATACCTCTGCTACCCACCTAAGGTCTCTCTAGACACTGGCACATGCTACCAAGTGTCTGGGTCTCGACCATGAGAGGAGTGATGCACACGTGCACAAAACAGTGCAATGCACAAGACACACATGTCAGGCGACAAGCGGTACTTGTGCCCGGGTCTAGACCACTACGAGCAATCCAACACAATAGCATCATCATCTAAACACCGGATCATAGGAGGATCTCCTCGTAACACGGGTGCAACACACCACGTGTCTGGGTCTCAACCCCTAGGAGCGACCCAGCTCGCATACACATACCACACACAGTATGGACACACACCAAGGCACACGATCACATGGTCTTCTCGTGACACTGGTACAACCCACCAAGTGTCTGGGTCTCGACCAACATTGTGTTATCTTCAACATGCAACTGTACCGGCATGTAGCATGAGCCACATGCCGGATGCTGTAGATGCTCATAGCTGAGCATGGACCTCGCCATGCATCTCCCATGACGTCGCCTCAAGTCAAGGTCCACACAATACTCCCCCTGGGCAGATGAACCTGGTAGTGACATCCTCGATGGAGATGCTGATGTCGTAGCTGAATAGATCAAGGGCGATGAGTCATGTGGTGTATCCATCATGCACAGATAACTCCCCCTGTCACGTGCGAGTCAGCTCCCTCCCTCAAAGACAAAGTGGTGTCTCCGGCTAGGACTCCTCACGTCATAGTTACATCACCTGGGGTGTACCAGTCCTCGCGTGACTGCCAAGGATCCCAACTCACAGTCTCTCCTGTCTCTTCTCTACCGTGATGCATCTATGTACGCCGGAGGAAAGGGAATGGGCGAGCAGCACACGTGCGTGGATGAAGTGGCGGGGCTGGTCTCCTATACGGGATAGGACACCCTGAGGCACAAGGGTGTACTGCTAGAGGAGGGGGGTTGGAGTAACGAACCGGATCACCACTCTTGGATGAAGATGACGATGGGGCAGGTGAGTCGGATGGATGAAGCTGCGTGATGGCTATAATAGAAGAAGGAGGAGCGATGATGGGGTCGACAGGAGCGAGGATGGCGGAAGCCGAAGGCACGCTCACCTCTCCTATGACAGTGTCTCCAACATACGTGTCTCGTTGGAGGTTGTATAAGATCCTCGGACCTGGTGTAGACCTGGTGTAGAACAAACTCTGCCTCACTGGATGCTGCACATGTAGACTGCACAACTCGTGAGTACAGCGCCATCTGCATCTCTACTGGTGAAGACGATGGAACTGGTGCTGCTGCATCCTCTTAGGGGTCAACTAAGCTCGCAATGCGCTGAGACGCTGGAACATCAGATGCAGCTGCAAGTGTCGCATCCACATCAAAGCTCGTGTCTTTCATGCGAGGAGTGAGCGGTCGCATGCCCATAGAGAAGGAAAAGGAGAAGTTGTCAGAGTCCGTGGAGCATGTGGAAATGTCGTCCGTGCACGTACTGCCACTCTCAGCATCGATGTGATTAGCAGGGTCACCAACAGGTGAAAACGAGGGGGGAGAAGTCAGATCGTGCTGATGAGGTGACTCCATCCATGTATACAGATCTGCTCCAGTATCCTCGACTACCGCCGTAGTGGACACAGCTGTGCAGGACTCCGGCTTGACAATGCTCATCAAGGCGACAAACAAGCGCACTTAGCGCTCACGCACTGTCACGTCGGGAAGGCTGGTCACTGCCACCTACTCGAGAATGGAGTGAAGACCACCATCTGACTCCATCATGTGTGTCGCTGGTCCGTCCTGTGCATGGGACGTAGACTCTGGGAACATAGGCAACTCCTCACGTTGAAGTTGGTCCTCAGGTAGCATGGATGATACAGTGAAGCCTGCTACAGCACATGTCCCAGTGAAATCTTTCAGAACTGCTGCTCTCAAGAATGCCTCAACCTCTAAAAGACCGGCCTGCCGACTCTGCTCATGCACTATGACCGCTATCGGGATGGAGTGAGTCGCGTGCGCCAACACCCTCGAAAATCCGTGTGGGGCATCCTGATCTGCATGGGACTCCTGTGCCACCGCCAGGCCTCTACCGGTCGGAGTCGCGAGTGACATCGCCAAGGCACGTGGGACCTACATTCCTCCTGATGCAACCTGCTGCTCCAAGATATCCGGCTGCTGCCCCAGCGTAGATGTCGACCTCGATGACGTGCACGTCCCAAGTGCTCCAACACCCGCCGGACCGGTGTGAGTCGCCTGCACACTCTCCCAAAAATGTCCGGTAGCTGCATCCTGATCAGTACAGGACTCCTATGCCACCCTTGGGACTCCACCAGACAGAGCCGCGAGTGGCACCATCCAAGCACGCCGTGCCTGCGCTCCTCCTGATGTCACCTGCGTCTATGGGAGACCCGGATCCAACCCGTGCGATGACAGGCAAGTCTCCACCATGAACGCCATGTCAGGATCAGACATTACGTCATGTGCTGTCACCGTATCATTTGAGTATGCCTGAGCGAACGCTGGGGCACCACAGCCTGGCGTGAGTGTGGATCCTGCTGTTACGGTCACAACAGGCAATGCACAGTGACCACACCCCCCCTTGACAGGTATAGCAACGGAAGCTGAGGAGGTAGAGGATGTATCAAAACCGGCACGAGCACGACGTGCGGAGTGTAGACGGCGACGTCGCGAGGTCACTCGACTGGAACGATTGCATGAAGACATGTCATCGCGAGGTGGCTTTGTGGTCACAGCAGAGTGGAGGATCGAAAGGATGGTAACAGCCTTATACTCGCTGGCAGGTGGAGCTAAATGTACACCATCAGATGAGGAAGGAGGAGAGGATGGAGGAGATGTGATCGAAGAGGTCGTCAACAAACGAGAAGTAGAAGTACGCTCAGTAACAACGAGGTCACAAAGCCGCTGCACCGTCTCTTGCAGGCCGTGGATCTTTGCAAATATGCTCGCCGGAGGTCTAGCTAGGGGATCTACCAACACCGGTAGATCCGTATGCTATGGAGGACGCAGGCTAGGACGAGGCTGTAGCCAAGGTGGATGCCAGCCGGGAGGGCACGTCTGACAGCGACACCAACCATGACGTCCATCACCACAGTAGTAACAGGCAAACGCGTAGGGCGCTTGCTCAGATGTCCGCGCACTCATCTTGTGCGCTGGACGATGGATAGGTGCCCTTGGTACCTACTCCCGGTGGTAAACATCAAGCCACGGGATAGAATGAGGCCAGTAGGTACTGTCGCTCCTAGAGGTCACGGCGTTCGGGTCAGCAAACGTGACCAGACGGGAAGTGCTGTACTACCACAGCACGCGCGGAGACTAGAGTTTGATTAACTGTGGCCACTAGTGCTGCTCCCACTAGTTTAGCAAAGAGTGCTCCAAGAGGAGAAGGGGTGGCGGCTGCAAGTGTGGCTACTGCTCCGGGCGTTAGACGACCCAGCCCTCGGAGATGGTAAGACTCGAATCCGCCGTCGATCCTACAGAGTGAAGTGTGTGCACGAATCCACGGGCCCCAGGAAGACTCCGGTCCAGGACGCGTCTCAAAGCGGAGATCGCTACGAGGAATGTTCGTTGTTGGCTGAGAAGGTGAAACTGCAAGCTCTGGCGTAGCCGTCGCACTATGTAGTTGTCGACAATCCACTGCCTGATGCTGTTATTGCGGCTATGAAAGCTGCTGCTGCTGCGGCGGTAGTAGTTGGAAGATTCTCCTTGTTTTTTTTTGGTGGTTCGTTTTTTTTCTCCTTGCCCTTGGCCACCCCCTTTTTTTGTTGCCCTCACCCGCCACCTTTTTGTTTTCTATCTCTCCCTCTTTTTTTGTCCCTCCTTTTTTCTTCTCTTTCTGCTCACCCCGAGTTGGACCGTCACCCGGTTCTAGATTGCCCCCTAGAAAGGGGGCAGGTCAGGATTGGGAGGGGGGGAATAAAAAACCGAGGGGGAGATGTCAGGTCGCCCCCCCCCCTCGCTCCTTGCTCGCTCGCAAAAAAAAAGCGAGCGAGAAAGTGAGCGAGCAAGCGAGTGAGTGAGTAGGCAAAGGGAGGGGGGGGATCCGTCCCTCCCTCCGTCCGTCGGCTAGCGGAGCCGACGGGCCCCTCTGAGGGGCCCCTCGGAAGGGCTCGATGGGGCCCTCCGAAGGCCCCCTCGAAAGGAGGGGAGGGGGGCGAAAGGGGCCGACGGGCCCCCCCTTGGAGAGGCCCCTTGATGGGGGTCGAGGGGGCCCCTCCAAGGGGGCGGGGGCCCTCAGAGGAGGGCTACGAGGCCCTCTTGCAGCAGCAGCTAGAGCGGCGGGTGTAGCTTCTGCGACTGCTGCTGCTACTGCTGCTTCCGCCACTGCTGCTGCTGCTACTCTGCGCACTAGCTATTGCTGCTGCTGCTCGATGCTGCACCGCTGCTGCTGCTGTTGCTTCCGCTGCTGTTGCTCCTGCTAAACTACGCAACAGCTGCTGCTACTGCTTGCTGCTGCCGCGGCTGTCGCTTGCTGCTGCCACCGCTGCTACTTGCTGCTATACGCTGCTACTACTGACGTCGCTGTTGTAGTGGCTACTACTGTAGTGCTATGTGCTGCTGCTAGTGACGCCGTTGCTACACAGGCTGATGCGCTGGTGTAGCTGCTGTTGGTGCTACTGCTGTTGCTGCTGTTGCTGCATCGCAAAGTGGTTGCTGCTACTGCTACTACTGTGGCCTTTGTAGCTGTTGCGAATGCTAGTGCTGGCCGCAGTCGCTAATGCTGCTGTGCGCGGCTCACCGCCCCTCTGGCGTTCACGTGCAGTCGTTTCGCGCTCCCTCACGCTGCTGCCAGCGTGGCACCACATGGCGCGTTCTCTTCGCGTTCTGCCCACTGCTTCTACTTCTCCTGCTCACATGCCCCCCCGTGCTCTGATACCAATTTGGAAGTTTTTAAGGGCATGCAGGCCCATGCAAAAACGAACATGAGCTGTGTGTGTGAGTGCAATGCAAGACGGCAAGAATTCAACTAAGTCTGGACTGCAGAATATAAAAGAATAAGGAGAGTTTACAAATGGGCCCCTCGCGGGCTTATAGAGGAGCGCCGGCGGCTAGCCGCACCGGGCCCTGTTACCCTTGCTGAACCCAAATGAGCCAACAGTGAGAACACACTGCATACACCATGAAAGCAACAAAGGTGGTCTCCTCGAGGCACCGGAACAACTCTCCGTGTGCCCGGGTCTCGACCACCGAGAAAACATGAGCAATGCCAAAACAATCTCGGAATCAACATCCAGACATCACAGACGGCTTTCCGAACATCGGAAGCCCCACAACAGCCATCGCGTCTCCTCGTTGCATTGGTACAGTCCACCGGGTGCGCGGGTCTCAACCCACCAAGAAAACTCTCCTACCTCCTGACAAGCCTACATGGCTGCCGGAACGCATCGACCGCGTCTCACCGGCGTTATCGTAGGTGCTGGAGAAGTCTCGGTACAGTCCAGAGGCATGTCGTGTCATCACGCCCTCCTCTACCATATACACCGAATGTGGGTATATCGGTAAACCAGCGGTGTGGGTCGTGACGGGTGGAAGCCACACAAACCAACAGTTGACGCACGCCGAGGACTACACGCAGCTTGCTGGAGCCTCCTCCCTCCAATGTGCTCAGCTCCATAGGCAGACCTCCTCGGTGTTGGTTGTGGTCATGACACATGCTAGTACCCTCTTGTTTTCACGCACACACACAACTCACCACTGCAGGTGATTGATCTTGACTAAGGCCCTCCGGTGCAAGACTGTGACACAACATGGGACGTACAGTGGTGGTGGCACCATCAAGTTGCAGGGTGGTGGCCACAGAACCAACATTTTTCTCACAACAAACCTTAGTTTAGTGATAATGCTACATGCCAAAATGGGGGATTCATTTGTAGACATGCATGTTTGTGGTGTGACTGGTTTCTACACACTTGCATCCTTTGAGCGTAGTGTACTGGGTTGCTGATCCCACGGGACCACACGTACGATTCACACCAGCGTGTGAGAAACCTCCCGGAGCTCGCTCGCTCCAGGGCCAGGTTTGATCCCGGGGTGGCGTCCGGGCCCCACGTCGAGTGGTTCGCGTGGGTGGCCCGGTCAACCAGCTCTTAGCACTTCGCTCACTTGTTACTGACTAACTTGTTGCGAGTTCTCACTCTCTTCAACGTGAGCTTGCTCCCGATCCGTGGTTTCTCCCGTTGCTTGCTACTTCCTTGCTTGCTTAGCAATCACGGCTGCCTACTGGTATCAGAGCAAGAGAGCCATCCCTCCTCATCTCAACAGTCCTGAGACCTCGTGAACCCTCTTTGGGCCACTTCTACTTGGCGGGTGATCCCGCGCAAGCCACATCCCCGTGTCTGCAGCAGTTTGAGGCCGTAGCAGCAGCCGCCGCTCTGTGCAGCCGCTCATAGAACACCCGTGAATCACGGTGTGCTCTATCCCTACTTTGACCGACGCACGTACGAAGGCACCGCCACATGGTGGTGCCGAACCTTGCTCCACTCTGTTGGGAGCTGTGCACCCATCTTCTTCACAGTGGCACACACACATCCTACAAGGTGCAGTCACCTCTTGTGCCACTATTCTTACGGCACCATCTCCCCTCAACCGTCGTCCGCCCCTCCTCCACTGTGCTATTGCCTCCGCACGCACGACGGACACGTGGACACCATCCGTCGCACCCGCACTCTATGTGGTGCCTCAGGTAGGTGCAGTCGGTTGCCTCGTGCACCGGTGTTTTTCCGCCCCCGTCCTATGACACCATCTCCCCTCAGCCGTCGTCCGCCCCTCCTCCGCCGTGCTTCGGCCTCCGCACGCACAACGGACACGTGGGCGCCACCCGTCGCACCCGCACTCTGTGTGGTGCCTCGGGCAGGTGCACTCGGCTGTCTTGTGCACGGGGGTCTTTCCGCCCCCGTCCTCCGGCACCACACTTGCATCCTTTCCTCCGCTCATGACCTTAGCAGCAGCAGCGCCAGCCTGAGCAGCTGAGGTCTGTCCACGCACACGTCTAAGCACCTCTGGCTGCCTCTCACGCGGCCCAACATTCGGCACACTGGCGTCTCCGCCTGTGACTGAGCATATCCCTACGTCACCCACTGCGGCGAGGGAGCGTGCCCGCATCGATAGGGAGCTCGCGTACTACGAGGAGCGTGCGGAGAGGGAGGTGTGGTCGAGGGTCCGTCGCAACAGCCCGGGATATCACCCCGGTGAGGACTACGACCCCGCAGAATACTACGAGTGGACCGACGCAAGAGACTACGTAGCCCACAGCCAGTTGGCCGTCGATGAATCTCCGACGGCGCACAACAAACCGGCTACGGCACCACCGCATGATCACCGACCTCTTCACTCACCGGTAAGCCTGCCCGTTGCCCATAGGACGCGCCAACAACGCCGTCGTGCTGCTCCTTGTGGCGCCGCTTCACGGCAGCAGCATCAGGGGCTCCTGCTTCACGTCATGTCGCATCTCCAGCCGCATCATCTGCAGAGTCATCGTCCTCTTTGCCTCCTGATACTCTGACAACTCTGTGGGCTGCACTTGTGTCCAGTGCTGCTATGGCATCTACTTTTGTAGCGAGTGCACGTGCCGCACGTGCACCAGCTACCACTTCCGCTGGTAGAGCCATTAACACTTATATTGTGGCTGTAGTTGATCAGGGACCTTTGGCAGCTGCTGCTGTCAACGTAGTTACACAGATTGCCGTAGCAGGAGACACAGTTGCGTCAGCAACAGCTGCAGCCACCACAACGCTCTCCAGTGCAGTTGACTCTATCCACACCTCCACAACACAGGCTTCATCCTTACCCTCCTCTTCATCTTCAGTGACTTGTCACATACAGCTGTTGATCGTGACCACTGCAGCCATCTCCACCCTGTCAGCTACAGCGCTAACAGGAGTAGCCTGCCTCATTGTCTCTGCATCAACTACTGTTGCAGTCATCGCCTCCTCAGCTGCTGCGGCTCTCCCACCGCTGTTCTCATTCAGCCGCCGTGCCTGGTGAGCCTGGTTTCTCTGGTCTCTTTCTCTCGTCCTGCCTTTTCTGTGTTGGCGTGTTCGTGCGCCCAGATTGTTGCCTTGCAGCGAACTTCCGACGCCCTCACTACACACTTCCCACGCCCACTGGGGCAAGGGAAACTCTGCCAAAAATTTCTCGGCAGAGATACGTCACCGGCAACTTGCCAGTTGACGATGACCAATACACAGCCCTACAAGCTGAGCTTCAACGTGAGCGCAAAGAGTTGCAGGCAGCTCTCACTACTCAGCGCGTCGCTGAAGAGATAATGTGTGCTGAGCAGGTTGACCAAGAGTCCTTCGCCAACCACATTGCTGACTTGGTCCTTAACTGCCTCCAACCTGCACTGCGCAACACTCAGTCCGCCGACATTGCTGTAGCATTCTCTACCTCCCCCGCTTCCGCATCTGCTACCACTGGCTCACCCTCCTCTAATCTACTTGCAGTCGCCTCAGTCATCGGCGCATCTGCAACCAAAGCACTTGCCCCATCAGTACAGCGCAAGCCCGACTTTGACTCTACTCCATCCCACTTTACCTCCAACCTCACATTGCACTCTTGGGAGGTTTGTTTCAATGCCTGGGTGTGGGGGGAGCAGCTCTGGGAATACTACCATGAACCCAATCCCTTAGCTGTTGTACCTTTTGTACCAGTCGAGTCTGATTCTGCACGTGCTGTCCGTGCTCTCATTCGCGCTAGACCCGACGATCTCACTGATGAGATCGGGTCCTACAATGTTGACACTGCACGCCGCACCCCTACTGACCCGGTTGGTGCTTACGCACTGATCAAGCGGCGCGCAACAGTGACCGGACACGCAGCACAAAGCGTCTTCACCGTCTAGTTCAACATGCTCTCTATGCGTGCTAATGAGACTGATAACGCCTATTAGGCTCGCAGTCTGCGACTGCTACGCGATCTTGGCAATGCTGCCCCTGGTCAGCTCCTTGATGTTCTCTCCATCATTAACGGCCTCATCCCGGAGCTCAGTGACATCTTCTGCGAGGTGAAGGCCATAGAGCTTGAGTGACCGGCTGCCATCCCCATCGCTGACGCACCCCCAGGCATTGGTGCAATGTGGGAGTTCACCTCCCAACGTCTGACCGACTGGTGGAGCTCACTACAGAACAAACACATTCATCATGCCGCCATTGCAGCAGCAGCCACCGCACTCCCTTCTTCCTCCGCCTCTTCTGCCTCTGGCTCATCCTCCACCGCCACATCTACCACTAGTGCCATATCTCTTGCTGCTCAAGGGGCTGGTCGAGGTGGCGGGGGTGGTAAAGGTAGAGGCCGCGAGGGTGGCTCTGGCGGTGGCGGGCAAGGCAGGGGTGGCAAGGGTCGCGTTTCTGATGGCGTCGCATTCCCCGCTTCCTCCGCCAGTACTGTCACGTGCTGGAACTGCGGAGCCACCGGTCATGCGGCGCCCAAGTGTTTTGCCCCATCTGACGATGCTCGCCTTGCCTCAGCCATGTGTGGACACTGGGCACGCTCCACAGGGTCTGGTGGTGGTTCTGCATGCTCCTCCACCTCCACAGGGTCTGGCGGAGGCTCTGGACGCTCCTCCTCCTCCTCCTCCCCTACAGCTGCTACCTACAGCACCGCTCTCTCCTCACCGCTCCCGCCCGCCCCTGGGTTGGCCCACGGGGTTTGGCGACCCTGTCTACTTCGGGCCTCCCTCTGGCTTCTACTCTCCTCCGCCGTGGGCGTCCTCCACCCCCAGCTCCCAGCGTCCCTCATCTAGCGTTCTAATCACCGGGCCTTCTGAGGACGACCGCCAGCTAGACTCTGCACTCTCTCATGCCGTTCACCAACGTCACCTCCGTGATCAGGGAGGTGAGAGTGTGCGTTCGGTTGAGGGGGGGCTTGTGTGTACCGTTGATTCGTCTCTTCGTGGGCTGCCCCCCGGTCATGTTCAGGGTTGTTCCCCGATCGACATCCTGTGGATTGAACAGTGGCAGTCATATAGTCTTCCTCGTTGTCTTGCTGCCTGTGGTCAGCGCCTTTCTCCTCGCTCTGCCACTGCCGCAGTGAGTTATGACCCTGCATCTGTCGGTATGACGGGTGGCTTCTGGATCCTTGATTCAGGGGCCACCCACCATATGACCTCTTGTTTTTCTTTGTTCGTTTCTCTGGGTCCTGTTGGCTCTGATTGCTTTGTTTGCACTGGCTCTGGTCAGCTTCTCCCTGTCCAAGGTGTTGGGGTTGTCCGCTTCGTTGGTCCTGGGGTGGAACTTTTTCTCCCTGACGTTCTGTACGTTCTCGCTATTGAACTTAGTCTGCTGTCTGTTACGACACTTGACGACCAGGGCATGGACTTCTCCTCCAGCCGTGGCATTGCCTCTGTGTTGCATTGCACCACTGGTCGTGTTTTGCTGCGTGGCACTCGTTGTGAACGCTTGTTCCGCGTGCCCTCGTTTGCACTGCATCCCTCCTCGACCGCTCTTGTTCACTTGGCCCGCTCTCTCACTCCAGTACATGCACAATTGCTTCATCGCTGCCTTTGTCACATTCACACTGCTGCGATTGACGTTTTGCTCTGGGACACGCCCGCTCATGGTCTTGATGCCGACACGGTCTCTGGCCCTTGCCCTATTGATTGCCTTGACTGTGCCCAAGGCAAGATGCATCGCTCCCCCTCTTCCACGTCTGAGTCCCGCACGTCCCACCCGCTTGATCTCTTGCACACTGACATTATGGAACTCCTTGCTCATGACGCTCTTTGGGGGTTAGGTCGATATGTCCTTTGTCTCACAGGTGACTTTTCTCGCATGCACTGGGTCTTTGCTCTTCTGCAAAAAAGTGACGTTTGTCTCACTCTAGAGTCCTGGCTGCCACAGGTTGAAGTGGCCTGTGGTCGCCAGCTCAAAGCCTTTCGTTGTGATCATGGTGGCGAGTTCATGGGTCCCACTGCTTGCTTCTTGACATCTCGTGGGGTGTGTATGGAGCCTTTGGCCCCCTACACACCCCAACAATACGGTGTCTCTGAGCTCTGGAACCGCACCCTTGCTGACGGTGTTTGTACTCTCCTCAGTGACTCCTCCCTCTCTCCCGTCTTCTCCTTCGAAGCGATGTGCTACATGACCTGGGTGTGGAACCGTGTCCTCCACGGTCCGCTCCCCCGCCATGTCACTCCCTTTGAGCGCTGGTACGGCCACCGTGCTGACCTCCGTCTGGCTCGTGTCTGGGGCTGTGTGGTTGCCGTCTGCTTACCCGAGGACTTCCGCGATGGCAAACTCAGCCCTCGTGCTCGTCTCTACACCTTTCTTGGTGTCTGTGCCATGTCAAAGGCATGGCGCTTCTGGAACCCCGACCGCTCTCGCGTTGTTTAGTCGCGTGACGCCCTCTTCTTCGAGGATGTCTTCCCCTGTGACCTGTCTCATGTCCCTCCTCCTTCCTCTCTCTCCTCGCTTCGTCGGCTTGGAGGGGGATTGGTCTATTCCAGCCTCCTATCTCCGAGTGTCCTCCTCTCCCTCGCACACCGCATCCCCTGCTACCACACCCAAGGACGATGATTAGGACTCCTCCTCCTTATCCTCTCGTACCTCCTCTGAGTCGGCAGCATCAGAGGCCTCCTCGGAGTCCGTGTCGTCCTTGCCCTCAGCTGGCGGTCCCGCGTCCTCGCCGTCCTCTGGCAGTCCCGAGTCCTCACATTCGGCACCAACTCCCACACAGTTCCCCCTCCACTCTACTCCCAACTCATCTCTTGAATCTTAGTCTCCTTCAGTGATTGATCCTACTCTAGGTGACACATCTCGAGCTCCGATCTTTGGTCCTGAGCCCTACACTCGTGGGGGGAGACTGCGTGCTCTTCCTCCCTCACAATCCTCTCAGCCCTCTCGTGAGCTCTCTCGCTCTCCCAGGATGCCTGCTGAGTCTGTTCCTGTTGGCTCGTCCAATGCCTCTCAGCCCACTCAGCGGATCACGCGTTCCAACGCCTCGTCCTCCACAACTAGTCCCTCAGTGCGACCCACCGGCCTTGATGCACTAGGTTTGTCTGTGAGTGTTCTGCACCCCAACTCAGGAGTTGGCTATGCCCTCGTAGCCCATGAGTTCCACAGAGCTCTGGAGTCCTTCGTCGCCGGTTATGTCACCGCATGCTTCGCGGCCTTTGGTCTTCCCACTCTTTCCCCTGAGCCTACCACTGTCCGGCAGGCTCATGAGGCAACAGACGCTCAACTTTGGGAGAAGGCCATGCAGGAGGAGCTCAGATCCCTCCAGGAGCATGGAGTCTTTGAGCTCGTGGATCTTCTTGTAGGCCGCAAGGCCGTCTCTGCCCGATGGGTCCTTCGATGTAAGCTGAAGCCAGATAGAACAGTCGACCGGTACAAGGCTTGTCTCACGGCGAAGGGGTTCTCTCACATCCATGGAGTAGACTTTGACGAGATATTTGGACCGGTCGGGAGGAACACCACTGCTCGAGCACTGTTGAGTCTTGTCGTCCAACACGACTAGGAACTGGAGTAGATGGATGTCAATAACGCCTTTCTACATGAGAAGCTCGACGAAGAAATCTACATGATCGAGCCACCGGGCTTCACCGATGGCACGAACAAGGTCTGGCGACTACACAAGGCTCTCTATGGGCTCAAGCGGTCGCCGCGTTGTTGGAACATGGAGATCTCCTCGACTCTTGAGCAGGGAGGTTACCGTTGCAACACGGTTGATCTAGCGCTCTTCTTGAACACCCCCTCAGAGCCGTTTGTGGCCATACTTGTATACGTCAATGATCTGCTCATTGCCTCACCCAGTCCCGCAGCTGTCGAGTGAGTGAAGAATCTGCTGCAGTCTGCGTACAAGATGAAGGACCTAGGTCCTGCACGAGTGTTTATGGGAATGGAGCTTGAGCGTGACCGCCTGTGTAGCATCCTGCGCAGCACCAGGCTGCATACATCCGCACACTGGGAGAGCGCTTTGCCTCCCTACTTGTAGACATTCCCACCGCGTCCACACTAATGACTCCAGCAGGTCAGTGCCTGCTGAAGTCGTGGGACACAGTGCATCTGGGGGAGATCGTTGATGTCACCAACTACCTCAGTGTGGTCGGCTCCCTCATGTACCTCGCTACCACCACTCGGGCGGACGTGGCCTTCTTGGTCAACTTTCTAGCACAGTTCTCCCAACAGCCTTGACAGAAACATCTCGAGGCCGCACTGCGCGTTGTCCGCTATGCGTTGTCCATTGCACGCGTGGGACTCTGCTACTGTGCCCAGCCTTTAGTGGTCATTGACGGCTACACAAACAGTGACTGGGCACATGACACAGATGCTTGCAGCCACACTGGTTACATTTTTCTCGTCGGTGGGAGTGTTGTCTCTTGGAAGAGTGGAAGATAGGGCTGTATTGCTCGAAGCTCCAGTGAGGCCGAGTACGTGGCTCTAGGCGCAGGTACATGTGAGAGTGTGTGGCTGTCCCGCTTGGTACAACAGTTGCATGTTCCCATTCATTGTATCACCCTGTGCAAAGGCAATTGCCGAGCACGATGGCATGCATCATTCTCTCACAAAGCAAATCAACATTGAGCATCACTTTGTATGCGAGCGCATGGCTGCTAGAGAAGTTCAGGTCGTCTGTGTCGATACTCGTCAACAGCGTGCAGACTTTCTCACCAAAGCGCTCAGCAGTGGCATGTTCAAAGCAGCTGTGCATGCTGTTGGCTTGCTGCGTTCTCATGAAGCCCCAGGTTGACGTGAGCCCTGTGATGTGTTCTCTGTTCTATGTGTGTGTGGCCTGTTTATCCGTGGGTCATGAGGGAGTGTTGGATATGGTCATGACACACGCATACACACACCTCACCACTGCAGGTGATTGATCTTGACTAAGGCCCTCCGGTGCAAGACTGTGACACAACATGGGGCGCACAGTGGTGGTGACACCATCAAGTTGCAGGGTGGTGACCACAGCACCAACGTAGTTCTCACAACAAGCCTTAGTTTAGTGATATTGCTACATGCCAAAATGGGGGATACATTTGTAGACATGCATGTTTGTGGTGTGACTGGTTTCTACACACTTGCATCCTTTGAGCGTAGTGTACCGGGTTGCTGGTCCCACGGGACCACACGTACGGTTCACACCGGCATGTGGGAAACCGCCTAGAGCTCGCTCGCTCCAGGGCCAGGTTCGATCCCGGGGTGGCGTCCGGTCCCCACGTCGAGTGGTTCGCGTGGGTGGCCCGGTCAACTGGCTCTTAGCACTTCGCTCACTTGTCACTAACTAACTTGTTGCGAGTTCTCACTCTCTTCAACGTGAGCTTGCCCCGATCCATGGTTTCTCCCGTTGCTTGCTACTTGCTTTCTTGCTCAGCAATCATGGCAGTCGTGCTGTCGGCAGTCACTATTGTTACGTATTCCGTCTGCACACGTCGAGCACCATGTCTGACTGAACTGTTGCGTTTGCAACGCTATATTATGCCTAGGGTCCCAGCGTTGAAGCTTGTTGGCCACTCACATCTCTATGCCCTCTTGTCTCCTTCTCCATGCACACACATGTCCAGATTGATTGACATGGCCTCACTTGGGAAGATGTCAAGCAAGTTTACCGTGGTTGGCGTCTCTGGCGACTTGACCCTAGTACCTAACCCAGGCGCACTCTGTAGTGCATGCGTGGCCATGACTTGATTCTTTATCTCATGTGGGAGATGCTAGGGCCCATACATTTTTGCTACCGTTCTTTGCACCATATCTGCTTGCCTTGAGTGTTTTCTGGGGGAGCTGCATTTCCCGGGTGCTGATCCTTAGGGGGCCACCATGCCGAATACACCCGAGCATCGGTGAGTAGCCGCCGCTCAGTTTTATGCCAAGCGGTCGGGCTTGACCCCCGGGTGGCGGTGTGTACTCCCTCCGGTGTGATGGAAAAGGTGAGTGCATCCTCACCGGTCCCTAAGTCTTGCTCCTTCCCACTCAAACAACTCATCTTCTGTTTTTTCGAGCTAAGAAGGCATTTTTTTCCCGCATGAATGGTGTGCCGTGTGTTTCGCGTGCATCATTCCTCGCTCACACACGTGTACCCTAAGAAGTTACCTGGTAACTTCTGGTATGAGAGCACGTGAGGTTCTTTCTCACCGCTCAACGATCCTGGTCCCTAGTCTCGGCTTGACACACACCCGCGGCCCTTTTGGCCGCTGAACTCCACCTCAGCAGTGTCTCTTCGCTGCATGTCCCTTCGGCACTGAGCAGCAGCATTGCATGGTGCCACGGTACTCACGTGAGCTTCTCTCGCAGCAGCCTCACGTCATTCTCATCCACACTCATGGACGACGACACACGAATGGCTGCTCTCTGACAATCCGGAGAACCCTAGGTCACTCTCGGCCGCTCTTGAGTGCTCGTAAATGCCCTCAGAGTTGCACTCTGCACACGGCAGCTCTCTCTGCTGCCCTTGGCTGCCCTCGGCTGCCCTTGGCTGTTCTGCACCCGCAGCTACTCCCAGCTTCCCCCCCCTCCCCCTACTGCTCTCGGGTACCCTTGGCTACTCCTGCGGCAGCTCTCGGCTCGTCTCCTACCGGTGCTGCGCGGGAGTTGACACCACACATCACAACAGGGGTCCTGGTTGCATCAGAATCAGCAGCAGTGGCTGGGGCCACCATCACTGGACTTCTCTGCCTCACCGTGGCAGCTGCGGGGTGGATCGCGGTTCTCTTCTCTTCAGCTACAGCAGTGGTTGCCCCTCTCTTCACCCTGCTGTCCCGCCACTCCTTCGGTGAGCACTCTTTGCACTCTGCAACCCGCATCGCACTCATATGTGACTTCCCTCTCTCTACGTGCTCACTCTCACCATGCCAGGACCAGAGGAAACAATAGAGGCTCTTCAAGCTGCTCTTAGTGAGGCACAGGCGGCACGACACAAGGCTGAGGATGAACTGCACAGGAACACCGAGGCACAACATGAGTTAACCGCCACAGTAGCAACCCTAGTCATAAAGCGTCTACGGACGGCAGCAGCTCTTACTAACATCCTCCCTGCTGATGACAATGCATCTGCTGACTCCTCTACACCTCCCAATGATGTTGTTCCTAACTCCTCTTCGCGCACTCTCTCAGTAACTGCTTTAGCTCGGGTACTCTTACCCACACGAAAGATGGAATTAGAGACTCCACCAGCACATTTTACTTCCAAACTCACTTTCACCCCTTCAGAAATGCGCTTTAGTGCGTGGGTCCAAGGGGAACTGCTGTGGGAGTATTACTCCCCCCCTAAGGCACCGTTTGTTCCATAGCCAGCGAAGGTGGCTCGTGCTGTCTGCGCCCTCATCACTGCTGAGCCTGAAAGCCTCCTTGATGACATTGGTACATACAACGCAATCTCCATCCGAGGCACACTTGCTGAACCCATCGGCGCATACTCTCTTATTCGCCGCTGCAAGACAGTCACTGGGCAAGCGACTCAGAGTGCCCTTACTGTACAGTTTAACACCTTGCAGATGCGGGTTGATGAGACTGCCGACGAGTATTGGGCGAGGAGTCTGCGCTTGCTGGGCAAGGCCGCTCCTGGGCCTCTGTCAACCTGACTGTCCATTGTTGCTAGGCTAATTCTTGAGCTCTCGGATCTTTACATGTACGTCACCCAGGCAGAGCTTGAGTGCCTTGCCTCCGTGCCACTCCTTACAGACACACCTCCAGAAATTGGACCTCTATGACTTCAATGCCTTACAGATTGGTGGAACAACCTGTAGAACAAGCGTATGCATCATGCTGCACTTGCTGTAGTGACCACCTCCTTGTCCTCTCCTATAGCATTTACTCCCTCCTCCTCTGCCTTAGCTGCCCCTGTCGCGGCTCACTCCACACAGCGGCTTCTCGTGGAGGGGGTGGTGGTTGGAACCGTGAGGGTGGCCGTGGTGGTGGCAAAGGACGTGTGGGCGGCCGGGGTGGTAAGTCCTCCGCCGGCTCCACCACTAGCACCGATGTCACCTGCTAGAACTACAGGGCTACCGGGCACTCTGCGCCCAAATGTCCGGCCCCCCGTGATGATGCTCGTCTAGCATCCTCTATGCATGCTCATTGGGCGCGCACCAGTGTCACCTACTCTTCTACAGCTGCAACAGTGATAGCTGCCTCTCCTTCCTCCTTCTCTTCACCCCCAGCTCTCTCTACCACATCTGCCCCGCTTCAACCATCTCCTTCACCTCCCAATACTTGGGGTTGGATTCCGCCCCCGGGCGGTCCTCCCTACCACGGGCCTCCATCTTCCAACTACTCTGCACCTTCCCGGATGCGCAATGACGGCCACATGTCAGACCGCTCGTCCGACCGTTCCTCTAACCGCTCCTCTGACCGCCGTGACAAGGAGTGTGTCCTTGAGCGCCTTGCTGAACTTCTTCACCTTCACTTTCAGGGAGGTAAGAGTGTGAGTGGCCATTGTCGTGTGTCCTTCTGTGAGTCTGATGCCACCCTCCGGGGTATGCCGTCTGGTGGCGTGCAAGGGGACCTGCCTGATGCTTGTGACTGGATTGAGGATTGGCAGTCTCATACGTTCCCCACTCGTCTTGGTGCATACTCCTCCTTGCCTCTTCATGGCACTGTCGCCATCTGTCTTGTTCTTCCACTTGTGCGGCCCATGGCCTCTGGATCATTGATTATGGGGCCACCCATCACATGACCTCGTGCTGCTTCTCTTTTGTCTCCCTTGGCCCTCTTGGCTCTGTTCGCTCTGTCCGTACTGGCTCCAGCCAGCTCCTTCCCGTTCATGGCGTTGGTGTTGTTAAGTTCGCTGGTCCTGGTGGCATCGTCTATCTTCCCGATGTGATGTATGTTCCTAACCTTGAGGTCAGCTTGCTATCTGTGACCACCCTTGACGATCAGGGAATGGACTTCTCATCTTGCCGCGGCCTTGCCTCGATCTCTCTCTGCTCATCGGGCCGTGTTGTACTGCGTGGAGTGCGCTGTGACCGCCTGTTTTGCGTGCCACTTTCCCTCCCATTGTCTTCCGCTGCCTCTGCTCTTGTTCATGTGGCGCCCTCCTTGTCACCCGCCCATGTTGACCTCTTGCATCGTCGACTTTGTCACATTCACACCGTTGCCATCCAACATCTTTTGCATCCTCAACCTGATGTGGGCTTCGACTCGGCCACCTTTGTCTCTCCTTGCTCCTCGAGCTGTCTGGACTGTGCCACCGGCAAGATGCACCGTTCTCCATCCTCCACCTCTCAGTCCAACTCCACTCACCCTCTTGACCTTGTTCATGCTGACGTGATGGGCGCTTTGCCCCATGCCTTTCTTGGTGATCTCGGTCGCTATGTGGTCTGCTTGACTGATAACTTCTCCCGATACCGCTGGGTCTTTGCTCTTTGTCATAAAAGTGAGGTTATTGACGTGCTTGAAGCGTGGCTTCCTCAGGCCGAGCGTTCGTGTCTTCGCTCCTTGCTTGTGTTTTGCAGTGTCCGGGGAAGTGAGTTTATTGGTCCCACCTCCCGCTTCCTTGAGTCTCGTGGTGTCCGCCTTGAATGCACGGCTCCTTACACTCCCCAGCAGAACGGTGTGTTTGAGCGCTGAAACCGTACCCTTGCTGATGGCATGCGCGCCCTTCTTTCCGCCTCCGATCAGCCCTCCTTGTTCGCCTTTGAGGCCATTTCCTACGTGATGTGGGTTTGGAACAGGGTTCCTCATGGCCCTCTGCCCCACACAGTCACTCTTTTCGAGTGCTGGACGGGTCGGCGCACCGACCTACGCCTTGCCCGTGTCTGGGTGTATCTTGCTTCTCTCTGGCTTCCGGGCGACCAACGGGATGGCAAACTGTCCCCACGTGGACGCCTGTGTACATTCCTAGGTATCTCTCCCTTCTCCAAAGCTTGGGGCTTCTGGGATCCCTCGCACAGTCGCGTCATTGAGTCCCGTAATGCACTGTTTTTTTAGCACTTGTTTGAGCGGGACGCACCTCACTTTGCCGAGTCCCTCTCTCCGCCCTATCGGGGTGGGGTTGGTATTTCTTCCCCATCTGAGGTCTTCTCTCTCCCCTCTATTCATCCTTCGGTTCCACCTCCGCCCGGCACTACACTGTCAGCGTCGTCGGTCCCACTGGTGGCTCCCTCCTCCTCTGTCTCCGTGCCTTTGTCCCCTATGCCAGTCTTGCCGCCAGCGTCTCCTCCACCTTTTGCTCCCTGTGTCTCCTCTCCATCTCCTGTCGTTGCTCCGCACCCAGCCTCTCCGGCCGCTGCTGTGCAGCCAGCCTCGCCTGCTGCCACTGCACACCCCACGTCTCCTACTCGCTCTCTAGTGCAATCCACTCATGCCCGGTCTGTTCCCCCTGTCTCACCCTACACACGTGGAGGTCGTCTCTGTGCCCTTCCCTCCCAGTCTCACCATGTCGTCTCTGGTGACCCTGGTCTCCGTACACTTGGTCTTGTGACCTTTGGCCTCTCTGTCTTTGTTTTCGTCGATCACCCCAGCACTGCCCTTGGCTACTCTCTTGTTGAACAAGAGTTCCACTCCGCCCTCTCGTCGTCCGTCGTTGGGTACGTTGCCTCGTGCTTCGCCACTACCGATCTCTCTCTTCTTCCACCTAAACCCTTGACCGTGCAGGAAGCGAGTGCAGCCACTGACTCCCCTTTATGGGAGCACGCCATGAAAGCTGAGCTTGATTCACTATCAGAGCACAGTGTGTAGGAGTTGGTGGATCTACCCCTAGGCCGTAGAGCTATCGCGGCCGAGTGGGTGCATCGTCACAAACTCAACCCAGACAACACTGTGGAGCACTGCAAAGCGCGTCTCACGGCAAAAGGGTTCTCACATATTCCTGGCGTGGATTTTGACAAGACATTCGCACCAGTTGGCCGCTACAATACTGCTAGGGTGTTGCTCAACCTAGTCACTCAACACGATTGGGAGCTAGATTAGATGGATGTCAACAATGCCTTTCTGCATGGCAAGGTTGGATGAGGAGATCTACATGGTGCAGCCGCCCGGTTTCTCGGATGGGACAAACTGTGTGTGGCAGCTGCGTAAATCCCTCTATGGGCTCAAGCAGTCCCCACGCTACTAGAACCAAGAGATCACGGCAACCCTTGAGAAAGGAGGCTTTAGGAGGATTCCGGTGGACCCTGTTCTATTTCATAGCCCCCCCTGTTGGTTGCCATTCTGGTATATGTTGATGATCTTCTCATTGGATCTCCCGACACCTACGCGGTCTCTGCTGCTAAGTCTCTTCTACAGGCAGCCTACAAGATGAAAGATTTAGGTCCGGCACATGTTCTCTTGGGCATAAAGCTCGAGCGCGACTGCGCATGCCGCACTCTGCATGTGCACCAGGCTGCGTACGTCCGCAGTCTGGGGGAGCGCTTCAGTCCACTTCTCAATACCATTCCCACCGCCTCTATGCCTATGACCCCCATAGGAGAGTCACTGTTGGAATCCTCAGACCTTTCAAAGTTGGGATAGACAGTAGATGTAATTGACTACCTTTGAGTTGTTGGCACACTGATGTCCCTCGCCACCACCACGCATGCTGACGTGGCCTTTGCTGTCAACTTCTTGTCTCAGTTCTCTCAATGTCCACGCGAGCGGCATCTGGAGACTGCTCTGCGCGTTGTCCGTTATACACTCTCCACACCACGGTTTGGTCTCTACTTTTGTGCACAACCCTCTCATGTGGTTGATAGCTTCACTGACAGTGACTTGGCTCACGACTCTGATGCATGCAATCGAACAGGGTACATCTTCATGGTTGGTGGAACTGTTGTCTCGTGGACAAGTGGCAAAAAAGGGTGTGTTGCCCGCGGCACAAATGAGGCTGAGTATGTTGATCTTGGCGTAGGCACATGTGAGGCTGTCTGGTTGTGCCTTCTCCTGCACCAATTGCGTGTTCCCATCTGTTGCATCACTCTGCGTTGTGACAATCAAAGCTCCAAGGCCATTGCCGAGAATAGTGGCATGCATCACTCCTGCACCAAGCATATCAATGTGGAGCATCATTTTGTATGTGAGTGTATTGCCGCTGGCATTGTCCAGGTTGCATGGGTGGATACTCGTTCCCAGAAAAAGTCTTCCTCACCAAAGTACTCAATCGCAACGTTTTCAAAAGTGCTGTTCATGCATTTGGTCTCACCTCTCCTCATGACCCTGTTCATCTCGTCCCCTTGAGACTTTATGTGTGTGGAGTGGTTGCCTGCGGGTCATGGGGGAGTGTTGAAGTCTGTTGGCCACTCACATCTCTATGCCCTCTTGTCTCCTTATCCATGCACACACATGTACAGATTGATTGACATGGCCTCACTTGGGAAGACGTCAAGTAAGCCTACCGTGGTTGGCATCTCTGGCGACTTGACCTAAGTACCTAACCCAGGCGCACTCTCTGGTACATGCGTGGTCATGACTTGATTCTTTATCTGATGTGGGAGATGCTAGGACCCGTACATTCTTACTGCCGTGCTCTGCATCATACTTGCTTGCCTTGAGTGTTATCTGGGGGAGCTACATTTCCCGGGTGCTGATCCTTAGGGGGCCACCATGCCGGGTACACCCAAGCATCGGTGAGTAGCCGCCGCTCAGTTTTATGCCAAGCGGTCGGGCTCGACCCCCGGGTGGTGGTGTGTAATCCCTCAGGTGTGATGCCCGAGGTGAGTGCATGCTCACCGGTCTCTAAGTCTCGCTGGCCCCACTCATAAAACTCTTCTTTTGTTTTGTGGAGCTAAGAAGGCAAGTGTTTCTCGCATAACTGGCGTGCCGTGTGTTTCCCGTGCGTCATTCCTTGCTCACACACGTGTACCCTAGGAAGTTGCCTGGTAACTACACCAACTTTCATGATTTTCGGACACTGTTGGTACCGAGGATTAGCTTAGGCGCTGCCTGGGTTCAGGCAGCCATAACTCCTCAATCTATTTTTCTAGCTGATTCCGACCACACAATTGCATTTGGAGCGTGCATGAAATGATATGGTCCAGTTTTGAGTTGGAAAACCTAGGCAGCAGGTTGGGGCAACAGCGTTGTTGATGCATTGTGCGAGCTTCCACGCTCGTTGCTTAAGTCTGCTACTCCCTCAGTCTGGTGCTCTAGAGTCTAAGTCTAGAAGCTCTGGGTTTGTTACTCAGAAACGCGCGCCCCAATGTTAGCGCCACAAAGCAGCTGAAAACTGAAAGTGACTGAGCAACAATGGGAGACCCCTCCAAGTTCTAGCTCCCCCCCACTAGTGTAGAACTTGTTACTCAGGCAAGCAGCGAATCAGAAAATAATCCTAGACCTATTTTCTGGCAGGCAGGGTTTTCTCGGTGAGCCCTGCCAGACACCCGACAGCCCAAAACCCGGGTGTCGTCCGTTTTGCCTGAAAACTGGACCATACCATAATACCGACGCTTCGAACGCAGTCGTGTGGTCAGAATCAGCTAGAAAAACAGCAGCAAGAAGTTATGGCTTCCCGAACCCAGGCAGTGCCCTCGACAGTCGGTGATGCCAAACAGGGCCACACAGCAGGAGACATGGACCCTACGCATGGCATGATGCTGCAGACGTAATGCCACAACAATAAACAGCGCTGGGTGCATGCAAACGGCATCTGGCGTGGCAGTGACCGCCGGCGGCCCGACCGCCGACGAGGCCTGCCGATGGAGCTGAGCGCATCGCCTGAGGGAGGAGGCTCCAGCGAACGGTGTGTGGGCCTCAACGCGCCTCGGCTCCATCGAGCAACATTGCAGCAGCATCGAGTCTCGCCGTCAGTCATCTACACGCCGATGTACACAAGCCGGGAGGACACAACAGAGTAGAATTAGAGATTCACGAAAACCAACACTCCCCCATGACTCACAAGCGTAGTGCACATGTGCGGGCAGAGATATAGTCAACGACCAGACTCCCCCAGGCCATGCAGAGACGCAAGCAGGAACAAAGATAGCCACTCACGGACGCACGCCGACCGAACTCACAGCCTTCTTCAACGAGTCACGCTTCAGTGCATTGGTCAAGAAGACAGCCAACTGTCGTGTTGTCTCAACCCACACGATGCTGATGCTGCCATCATGAAACAACGAACGCACATAGTGATACTGAACGTTGATGTGCTTGGTGCGTGTGTGATGCACGTCGTTGTTATCGGCAATGGCCATGAAACTCTCACTGTCACAATGCAACGTGATGGATCCGACAGACTGACGCAACTCAGACAACAGACGATGCAACGCAACACTCTCACATGCGCCAGAGCCAAGAGCAACGTACGCAGCCTCAGCAGTGCTGCGTGCAATGCACCCCTGCTTGCCGCTGCCCAAGGACAAAGCTGTGCCGCCAATCAGAAAGATCCAGCCTGTGTGACTCTTACCGTCCGGACTGTCGGACCAGTCACTGTCGGTGTAGCCCACCGCCAAAACAGACAACTGACAGCGGAACATGAGACCTCGCCAAGGAGTGGAGACGACATAGCGCAGTACTCGGATCCTGGCCTTGTAGTGCAGGTGACGCGGCTCCTGAGAAAACTGGGCCAGGATGTTGATGGCGAACGCGATGTCTGAGAGCGTCATCGTTGCCTGGAACATCAATGACCCGATGACTCGCAGGTACTTGCTCACGTCAATTGGCTCCCTCACAACAGCTGGGTCAGGACTCTTCAGCTTCACGTAGCCATAGGGTGACATGGGTGAGGATGTGCTCGGCACAAGTGGCAGGTCCTTCGCAAAGCGGGTGGACAGTGTCTACACATAGGCGGCCTGGTGGATATGGAGGACGCCTTGGGAGCGATCATGCTCGAGCTCCATGCCCAGGAAGACTCTGGCACATCCGAGATCCTTCATCTGGTAGGCGGCGTGCAGCAATTCCTTAACACGCTGGATGGCAACCGTGTCAGGCGACGCAATGAGGAGATCGTTGACGTAAACCAAAAGCGGCAAAAGTCTGGCCTCGCGGACTGACAAACAGCGCGGGGTTAGCGGTGCTGCGCTGGAGTCCGCCTCGAAGGAGCGTGCCGCTGATTTCTTGGTTCCAACACCGAGGCGACTGCTTCAGGCCATAAAGGGCCTTACAAAGTCGCCAGACTCTCCTAGTGCCATCGTTAAGGCCTGGGGGTTGTACCATGTAGAGCTCCTCACCCTCCACTGAACCATGGAGAAAATCGTTGCCCACATCCATCTGATGCAGCTCCCATCCATGCTGGGCGACCATGCTGAAGAGCGCCCGGATAGTGGAGAACCGGCCAACTGGGGCAAAGATCTGGTCGTAGTCGACCCCAAGAATCTGGGCAAACCCATTCGCTGTAAGGCCGGCCTTGTACTTGTCCAAATACCCGTTAGGCTTCCACTTGCGCCGAAAGACCCACTTGGCGCCAATGGCCTTCCGACCTAGAGGAAGGTCGATGAGGTTGTACACATGGTGATTTCGGATAGCAGCGAGCTCATCAGCGCAGGCAGCGTCCCAGTGTTAGGCCTCACGAGAGGCTGGTGCCTCGCACAGGGTGGCTGAGTCCTCTGGGCGTGCTGTGTAGCGGACTGAGAGAGAGTGTGCATCTCGAGCCCCAAGTGGGATGCGCACGATTGCAGCCACGACAACGTGCCGATGCTCATGATGAAGCATGGATAGTCTAGTGCGAAGCTTGGGTGAAGGTTTGCAATGATAGCCGAGGTGGTCAAACCAAGGGCCTTGGTGCGAGGGTCCCCACTCACGACTGTGGGAATGGAGGAGACACGTGGAGCCACGGGGGGTCCAGGCGCCACGAAGCGCGGTGTGATGGTCTACGCCCTCACCGACGGTTTGGCTCGGAGGCTGCCGCCTGGATCACCTGTGTAGCGTGGCAGGGCAGGAGATGGCACTGAGTCCGACGGGCCAATGCAAGCACACGGGGTTGCTGGCCTGGAGGGACCAGCACATGCAACCGGGGCGGCGCCCGGATGGGCCAGCGGACGGGAATGGAGCTGCTGGCCCGGAGGGGCCAGTGGACGCAACTGGAGTTGCTGGCCCGGAGGGGCCAATGGACGCAACTTGGGCTACCGGTTCGAAGGGACCAGCAGTCGCAACTGGGGCTGCCGGCCTGGAGGGACCAGCGGACGCGTATGGGACTGTCGGCCCGGAGGGACCAGTGGACACGACTGGGGCTGCCGGCCCGGAGGGACCAGCGGACGCCACTGGGACTGCCGGCCCGGAGGGACCAGCGGACACGATTGGGGCAGCCGGCCCGAAGGGACCAGCGGACGCGTCTGGGGCTGCCGGCCCGGAGGGACCAGCGGACGCGACTGGAGCTGCCGGCTCAAAGGGACCACCGGACGCGACTAGGGCTGCCGGCTCAGAGGGACTGAGGGATATGTCACCCGGAAGTGGCGAAAAGGAGGACGAACTCACCACTCCCCCACGCGATGGGATAGACACGGACAAGCGGGAGCGAATGAGGTCGCGAGGAAACAGGTCCTCAAAGAAGAGGGCATCTCGGGACTCGACGATGCAGTGTCGGGAGGGATCCCAGAAGCGACAAGCCTTGGACAGATGAGAGACACCGAGGAAGGTGCAGGGACGTCCCCGGGGGGCGAGCTTGCTGCCCTACTGCGGGGCGGGCAGACACACAATGGCCACGCAGCCCCAGAGGCGAGCCGGGCGGAGGTCAACTCGCTGACCGCACCAATGCTGATACGGTGTGGACTGGCGGGGAAGGGGACTGTTAGGAATCCGGTTCCGGCCCCAGGTCATGTAGGCCATGGCTTCAAAATAGAAGCCATCAAAAAGACCGGACTCGACCCGCATGGTGCGGACGGCGTCAGCCATGGTACGGTTCCACCGTTCGGAGACACCATTCTGGGTGGGCGTGTACGGGGCAGATGTCTCATGGTGGATCCCGCGGGAGGCGAGAAAGATCGTGGCTTCACCCATGTACTCACCATTGCGTTCGGAGCAAAAGCAGCAAAGAGAACGGCCACAATCGCGCTCTGCAAGAATAAGCTAGTCCTGGACGGCTCGCGCGTCATCGCTCTTCTGCCAAAGGCAGAAGACCCAGTGGTAGCGAGAATAGTCATCAGTGAGGGTGAGGACATAGCGGCCATGCTCGCCAACGGACTCGGTGGGGAGAGGGCCCATGATGACAGAGTGGACGAGGTCAAGAGGGGTGGATGCACGGGACGAAGACAAAGGGTACGTGGACCGGTGCATCTTCCCCTGAGCGCAATCAATGCTCTCAGTGGGGCACGGGAGATTGAAAGTCTCCGGGTCAAGGCCCTTGGCCGACTGGGTACGGAGCATGCTGTATACGGCGGCAGAGTGGACGTGGCAAAGACGGCGGTGCAAGAGGCGGGTGTGCTGAGGAGAAAGCATACGAGTGACAAACATATGGCTGGTGGCAGCCGACGGGAAGGAGACGGAAGGAGAGGAGGAGAGGCGAGGTACATGCCACAGGTTGCCACGGGCGGTGGCGTGCAGTACGACAAGACCAGACGAACGCAACAACACAGTGCTAACACCACGCGAGTGCACAACATCCATGCTCATGTGGTCAAGGGCAGTGACGGACAGGAGGCTGAGCTCGAGACCAAGGACGACGAGGACATCGGTCAGAAAGACGTCACCAATAGGACCACGGAAACGAACGACGCCAACTCCACAGACAGGCAACACCGTCCGGAGCACGTCCAGACACTGGAAACATCGCCTACAGGACAGAGCATACTAAAGGCCTCACGAGAGGCCGTCATGTGATGCGTGGCCCCGTAGTCGATGATCCAGGTCTCAGTCGGATACTGGACCGGGGTCGCCAGATCCCTCACGGTCACATGGCAGCAAGCAAGGGACGCGGACGCGGTGGAAGGAGGCGCGAACCGAGACTGCAAATCGTCAAGCCACGCAACGTTGTCATGGGAAGGGGTAGAGGAGACCATGGAAGACGACGATACAGACAAGGAAACGGGACACGGCCATAGTTCAGTCTCAGTCATGCAGGGTTGGGCAAGAGAACACGAGGTGATGTAACTAGCACTTCCCTAGGGAGGAGGGCGTGGCAGGCCGAGCTAGAGCGCGACGAACTGCTCCAGCTGACGCTCACGGGAGGACGGCCCAAGAGTGTAGACCGAGTGCGAATTGAAGGCACCGGAGCCCGGGTAGGGAAAGGACTATGCCGGTGACGGGAACAAAGGCGCTGACGGCTGTGGATAGTACTCTTCCGGCGCGGGTGTCTGCTGGAGTGGCGGAGCTGTCGGAGTCGCGGAGCTACTAGACGAGGTCGAGGCGTCAGGGTCGGCGGCAACTACGGTGACAGAGGCTAGACGGTGCTCCTGCTGGTGACGCATGGTGGCGATGACGCATGCCTCGTCCGTCGGGACAGGGCATGTGTACCACCCGTACCCAGGCTGGCCACAGTTGTGGCAGACCGAGCCACCACCGCTGGACCCGGTCGACGGTTGCTGTTGTTGCTGCTGCGACTGACCCTTGCCTTTCTTGTTCCGGCCTTTCTTCTTCTTCCCCGAAGACAATGAGGTAGCCGCGGCAGGGGAAGCGAGGGCCACGGAGGCGTCGGCAGGGGAGGCGACGGCAGGGGAGGCAAGAGCCTTTGTGCGCTAGAGTTGGGACTCCAGACGAGCTTCCTCAATGTGGAGGAAGAGCTCGTATGCCGACGGCATGAGGGTGCCCTGGGCCGCCATGGTGGAGAGGACGTCCTGGGGGTAGTGGACGAAGACGTTTGTGTACGCGCTGGTGGCGCCGTGCTTGATGGTGAGGAGCGCGGCCAAAGGGGGTGGGGCAGATCTGCCGTGGCAACGAAGGATGTCCTCCGTCCGCTACTAATAGGTAGTGATCGTCTCGGTCTCCCCCATGTGCAGGGAGTTGAACTCCCGGAGGAGACGGCTGGTCTCAGCTTCGCTGGACAGGCGATGGGGCCGGGTGAGGATGTGCCACGCGGCTGTAGGGTTGGGAGTGGCACCAGCGGTGAAGTCGCCCAGGAAAGGCTCTAGGGCCAGGCGGGAAGTCGGAGGGGCGACTGGGACGAGGGCACGGACAGCGCGACCAGCATTATACAACTGATCGGCCTGGATGGGGTCATACGAGAGGGTGTAGTATGCCCACAGGCCCTCACCTTGCGCCGAGATCCAGAAGCTTAGCTCCCAGCCCCGGAACTGCTCGCCGGCCTAAAGCGGCGACGGTTTCGTCTCAAAGTCCTTTTGCCTGCGGCCGGCGCCCAGAGTGGGACCAAGGACGGAGGTCACTGTCTGCAGCTGGCGCTGAGTCTGCTGCTGTGCCAGGTAGTGCGTGGCAGCAGACACAGTTGGGCTGGCGTGCCCTGGAGGGATGAATGATGGCGGCGCACTGATGGCTGTCTAGGAGGCTAACGGCTGCGGCGCTGCAAACTGCTGCATCAAGGCGGCGAGCTGTTGCTGAAGAGCAACGAGGAGGTCATGGTTGCCGCCAACGACGCTAGTGGGCTGCTACTGCTGCTGTTGTTGCTGCTGCTGTTGTTGCTGCTGTTGTAGTCGCTACAAGAAAAGGGAGCTGGGGGTCCCCCCACCAGAGGAGGACCCCTGTTGGTGGCCCTTGTTTTTTTTTTTGTTTTTTTGTGTTGCTGATGTCAGCATTGGCTTGGGGCGGTGGGCGTCATGCCCACCCTTTGGTTGTCTTCACCCTTCCCTTTTCTCCTTTTTTTGTTGTCTTTTTTTGTGTTGATGACTTCAGTAGTGACATCAACAGTGGGATGCTAATGTCAGCAGTGGCGGTTGTTGGGGCCGCTGCTGCGGATGCTTTTGCCGCTACTGCTGCTGCTGTTGTAGCAGCAGCTGCTGTTCCTACTGCTGGTCCTACTACAACTGTTGTTGCTGCTGCTGCCACTGCTACTGCTACTGCAGATGCACGTGTTGCTGCTGCTGCTATTGCTGCAGCTACTGCTCCTGTTGCTGCGGCTACGGCTGCTGCTGCGGCCGCAGTTGCAGCAACAACTGCTGCTATTGCGGGCTGCGGCGGCTGTTATGGCTGCTATAAAAGCTAAGGTAGCTGTTGCAGCTGCAGTAGAGAAGCTGGTGGGGTGGGGTTCTTTTTTCTCTCGTTTTTTTCCTTCTTTCGTCTGCCGCAGCAGGCAGTTCCCCGCTGTCTGCTGCAAGCAGCGGGCTTCTGCTCGCTGGCAGCGGGCTGCTGCTCGCTGGCAGTGGGATGCTGCTCGCTGGCAGCAGCGGGCTGTTGCTTGCTGCTCGCTTGCTACGAGTTGCGAGCAGCAGCAGCCACTGCCGGGTGCTGTCAACAGCTGCTCGCTACTGTTGCTGCTACGGCTGTTGCAGCCTACTGCTGCTGCTGCACGCTCCTGCAGCTACTGCTTGCTGCGGCTGCTGCTCGCTACTGTTGCGGGCTGTTGCTGCGAGCTACTGCTGCGGGCTGTTGCGGGCTGATGTTGCTACGAGCTGCTGCTGCGGGCTACTGTTGCTGCGAGCTGCTGCGAGCTGCTGCGACCTGCTGCTTCTGCCTCTTGCTGTTACTGCACGTAGCTGTTATTGGCTACTGTTGCCATTGCTCGCTGCCGTTGCCTGCGGCTACCGCTGTTGCAGGTTGCTGCTGTTGCGTGCTGGTGCCAGTCACTACAGCTGGGTGACGTTGCAGCGTGTGTCGTCGCCCGCAGATGTCGGACACGGCCTGCCGCTCACCTCCTCGCGTCACGCATGGGGGTCAGTGCTGCAAAAAAAAAAATGGCAGCACTCCTGCACTGGCACGTATGGGGGTCCGCCGGCGTTGTCTGGCACCTGTACGCCAGTCTTCTGCTGCGGCTGCTACGCTCTGGCTCTGATACCAAGCTGGAAAACCTACGCAGTATGTTGGGGCAGCAACGTTGTTGATGCAGCGTGCGGGCTTCCACGCTTGTTGCTTAAGTCTGCTGCCCCCTCAGTCTGCTGCTCTAGAGTCTAAGTCTGGAGGCTTTGGGTTTGTTACTCAGAAACGCGCGCCCCAGTGTTTGCGCTAGAAAGCAGCTCAAAACTGAAAGTGATTGATTAGGAATGAAGAATGAGCAATGATGAGAGACCCCTCCAAGTTCTAGCTCCCCCCCACTAGTGCAAAACTTGTTACTCAGCTAACCAACCAATCAGAAAATAGTCCTAGACCTATTTTCTGGCAGGCAGGGTTTTCTCGGTGAGCCCTGCCAGACGCCCGACAGCCCAAAACCCGGGCGTCGTCCGTTTTGCTTGAAAACTGGACCACACCATAATACCGCCGCTGCGAATATATTCGTGTGGTCAGAATCAGCTAGAAAAATAGCAGCAAGGAGTTATGGCTGCCCAAACCCAGGCAGTGCCTACGACAGTTAGTGATGCCAAACAGGACCACACAGTAGGAGACATGGACCCTAGGCACAGCATGATGCTGTAGACGCAATGCCATAACCAGAAAGAGCGTTGGGTGCATGCAAACGGCATCTACAGTGGCAGTGACCGCCGGCGGCCTGACCGCCGAGGATGCTTGCCGATGGAGCTAAGCGCATCGCTGGAGGGAGGAGGCTCCAGCGAACGGTGTGTGGGCCTCATCGCGCCTCGGCTCCATCGAGCGACACTCCAGCAGCGTCGAGTCTCGCCGTCAGTCATCTGCACGCCGATGTACACAAGCCGGGAGGACACAACGGAGTACAATGAGAGATGCACGAAAACCAACATTTTGAGGCAAAACGGACGACGCCTGGGTTTTGGGCTGTCGGCCGTTCGGCAGGGCTCACCGAGAAAACTTTGCATGCAAGAAAATAGGTATATTTTCTAATTGGCTTAGAAACTGAGTAACAAGCTCTACAATGTTAGATGGGGAGCTAGAATTGGAGGGGTCTCCCATTGTTGCTCACTCTCACTTCTTAATGAGTCATGTCCAGTTTTCAGCTGTTGTCTGGCAAAACTCTAGCGCGCAGAGTTCTGAGTAACAAACACCAAAGCTATCAGACTTAGGCTCTGGGGCAACACACTGAGGGGGTTGGTTAAGGAACGAGCGTGGGTACCCGCACGCTGCATCAACAATGCTGCTGCCCCAACCTGCTGATATAGGAGTTTGTCCAGATGGGAGG
>SZWC01002807.1:180258-195907 GCA_023375785.1 Penium margaritaceum | reverse complement strand
TTGTACACCCAAACTCTGCAGTTGGCTATGCTCTTGTAGCCCACGAGTTTCACAGTGCTCTTGAGTCTTCTGTCGCTGGTTATGTCGTCGCATGCTTTGCGGCCGCTGGCCTCCCCACTCTCCCTCCTGAGCCCACCATGGTCCGACAGGCTCGTGAGGCAGCAGACGCTGACCTCTGGGAGAAGGCCATGCAAGAGGAGCTCACAGCCCTCCAAGATCATGGAGTCTTTGAGCTAGTGGATCTGCCTGCAGGTCGCAAGGCAGTCTCCGCCCGATGGGTCCTTCGGCGCAAGCTGAAGCCCGATGGAACTGTCGACCGGCATAAGGCACGTCTCACAGCAAAGGGGTTCTCCCAGATCCCCGGCGTTGACTTTGATGAGACCTTTGCACCGGTTGGGAGATATACCACGGCTCGAGCACTCTTGAGTCTCGTCGCCCAGCACGACTCGGAACTGTAGCAGATGGATGTCAGCAACGCCTTCTTGCAGCTCGATGAAGGGATCTACATGATACAGCCCCCTGGCTTCACCGATGGCACAAGCAAGGTCTAGAGACTGCGCAAAGCCCTCTATGGGCTCAAGCAGTCGCCGCGATGCTGGAACATGGAGATCTCCTCGACTCTCGAGCGGGGAGGTTACCGTCGCAGCACGGTTGATCCAGCGCTCTTCTTGAGCGCCCCCTCAAAGCCGTTTGTGGCAGTGTTGATCTATGTTGATGACCTGCTCATTGCCTCACCCAGCCCGGCAGCTGTCCAGTCAGTGAAAGACCTACTGCAGTCTGTGTACAAGATGAAGGACCTAGGTCCTGCACGGGTGTTTTTGGGGATTGAGCTTGAGCGTGATCGTCGGCGTCGCACCCTGCACGTGCACCAGGCCGCTTACATATGCACGCTGGGGGAGCGTTTTACTCCTTTGCTCGCTGACGTTCCCACCGCGTCCACACCAATGACTCCAGCAGGTCAGCGCCTGCTGAAGTCACTGGACTCAGCACAGCTGGGAGAGCGTGTCGACGTCACCGACTACCTTAGTGTTGTCGGCTCCCTCATGTATCTCGCCACCACCACTAGGGCAGATGTGGCCTTCGCGGTCAACTTCCTTGCCCAGTTATCCCAAGAGCCTCGGCAGAAGCATCTCGAGGCCGCACTGCGCGTCGTCGGCTACGCGTTGTCCACTGCACGCGTAGGAATCTGCTACCGTGCTCAGCCCTTTGTAGTCGTTGACGGCTACACAGACAGTGACTGGGCACATGACACAGATGCTCGCAGCCGCACTAGTTACATCTTCCTCGTCGGGGGGACCGCAGTCGCCTGGAAGAGTGGAAAACATGGTTGTGTTGCCAGGAGCTCCAGTGAGGCAGAGTATGTGGCACTTGGTGCAGGTACGTGTGAGAGTGTTTGGCTGTCCCGCTTGTTGCAGCAGTTGCGTGTTCCCATTCATTGCATCACCCTGCGTTGTGACAACCAGAGTGCGAAGGCGATCGCTGAGCACGATGGCATGCATCACTCTCGCACTAAGCACATCAACATTGAGCATCACTTTGTACGCGAGCGCATTGCTGCTAGTGAAGTTCAAGTTGTCTGGGTCGACACTCGTCAACAGTGTACAGACTTTCTCACCAAAGCGCTCAGCAGTGGAATGTTCAAGGCGGCCGTGCATGCTGTTGGCTTGCTGCGCTTTCGTGATGCCGTCGGTTGATGTGATTCCTGTGATGTTCATCTCGTTCTATGTTTCGTGTGTGTGAGGCCTGTTTGCCTGTGGGTCATGGGGGAGTGTTGGTTATTGTCACAGACACGCGCAAGTGCCCTCTTGTCTCCATTCATGCACACACCTCACCACTGCAGGTGATTGATCTGGATTAAGGCTCCCTGGTGCAAGACTGTGGTGCAGCATGAAGAGCATAGAGGATATGCCTCCTTCAAGCTGCCAAGTGGTGGCTTCAGCACCAGCCTTGTCACATGCCTTAGTTTAGTAATACACTCACGTGCTAAAAGGGGATACAACTTGTGGGAATGCATGCTTGTTAGTTGATTGCATNGCTCAATGATGGGGGACAACTTGACATGCAATGTTTGTTCTGGTCTTGGCATGTTTGCGCAAATGCACGGAGTGTGTTGGTTATTGTCACAGACACGCGCAAGTGCCCTCTTGTCTCCATTCATGCACACACCTCACCACTGCAGGTGATTGATCTGGATTAAGGCTCCCTGGTGCAAGACTGTGGTGCAGCATGAAGAGCATAGAGGATATGCCTCCTTCAAGCTGCCAAGTGGTGGCTTCAGCACCAGCCTTGTCACATGCCTTAGTTTAGTAATACACTCACGTGCTAAAAGGGGATACAACTTGTGGGAATGCATGCTTGTTAGTTGATTGCATACTTGCATGCTCCTAGAGTGGTGAACCGGGTTGCTGATCCCTCGGGACCACACGTCCGGCTTGTGCCGGCGTGTGAAAAACCGCCTGGAGCTCGTTCGCTCCAGGGTCGGGTTCGATCCCTGGGTGGCGTCCGGGCCCCACGACGAGTGTCTCGCGTGGGTGGCCCGGTCAACTGGCTCTCACCACCTCGCTCACATTCCACTCTCTTGTCAAGCTGTGTCTTGTTACTACACTTTTCTAAGTCGTGAGCGTTCCCCGATCCATGGCATACTTCGTTGCTTGTCACCTGCTTCCTTGCTAGCCTAGCATCTACGCCTACCTACAGAGTGCACAGTATAGGTGTAGGCTACTTGGTGGGGGACAGAGTGGACGAGTGGAGCTCATGAAAGTACACGACTCGAGGGGGAGTCATGGCAAGGTTTTGTGCAAGTGAAGTTATGCCAACAAATACTATGGATGATGGTCAGCTAGAAAGGGCGAGAGGGAGCGAGCAACGAACTCGTTGCGCTCACCAACTTTGTTGGTAAGAAACAGCAACAACCTGCCCCTTATCCCCTTAGGTAACTATGTGCAGCACGAGAGTGGTGACAATGCAATTGACGAAGGTCAAAACGGCCAGGTGTGCAGGACGCGAAAATCAGAAACGCAGAAGGGAGAGAAAACCTACGGGGTGGAGCTCGCTAATCGAGCCCACCCGTCGGCCGGCGTGTTGGAGCTAGCCGGTTCTCACCAAAACGCAAGGGCAAAATGCCACTCGCAACATGAAAGTGCACATGTACCCACAACGAGTTTTTTCCTTGTTGGTTTGTGTGGCTTCTACATGTCACGAGCGACGACGCTGTGTTTATTCGTATATCCAGTACTGGTGGTATGGAGCGGCGTTACTGGAGAGCACAACGACATCATCCATGATGCGGATGCAGCTAGCGCCAGGGCACCGACGAGTGGTGGCTCCGTGCACTAGCATCTGCCAGATAGCTGCCACAACATCCCGAGTGCTTGCCGGGGTCCTTTCCGGATTTTCTACAGACGCTAGAGTTTTCTCGGTGGACCGGCTCTCGAGCCCGATTTGCATGTTCTGCATTGTTTCTCCACAGATCGATGTCAGACTTGTGTGTGTGACCAGTTGTAGCGTCGAGCTCAAGATTGTGCATCTCTAGGCTCAGATGGTGGTGCGTTTGGATAGCTGTGCGTATGTTTATGGCCAAAACAGTGGTTTTGGGCCAGTTTTGGGACAAACTAACACTAAACTGCATCACTTACTGTGAGCCGCAGCAGATATTCATGTTGTGTTCTTGTCAGTTGTCAGCTCTCTCTACATGTGTTTTGTTTATGGAAGCACATTTGACATCGTTTGTGTCGCCTAGCCAAACCCTTGCCGTTTTGCGTCCGACTTGTGTTGACGTCATGAGCTGACTGAGCGTTGACGCCTAGTCAGTGGCAAGCGTGCTAGGAGGCATCCTCACAATCTCATTTTTGTATCAGAGCGGACAAGCCACATCTCGTTGTGTTGTGCAACAGAGACGCAGCAACAACAGCAGTAGTGAGTGGCAGCAGCGGCAAACATCCATAGTAGCAACAGTAGATCTTGGAGGGACCCACCACGACTACGTAGCAGCGCGTAGTGGCGGCAGCAGCTTGCAAAAGCGGTGGCATCAGCAATCGTGAGCTGCACCAACCGCAGCAGCAGCAGGCAGCAGCTGCAGAAGTAGTCGTAGCAGCAGCGACGGGCAGCAGCCACACCAGCACTGGCGGAAGCAGGCGCCTCCAGCAGCGGCGGCGGTGAGAAGCAGCCATAGCAGTAGCAACAGCAACCATAGCAACGACGAGCAGCTGTAGAAGCATTCATAGTAGCAGCAGCAACAACAAGTAGCAGCCGCAGCAGCAAGGAGCAACCACAACAATAGCAGCAGAAATAGTAGCACACAACAGCAGCAGAAGTTGCTGCAACAACTGCAGTAACAGTTGCTACAGCAGCTCCAACTGTCGGATCTGAGGGGGACCCGACGCGAGGGACCTCGCCCCGGGGGGGGGGGGGGGGGGGGGGGGGGGGGGGGGAGGGGGGTTCCGTCGGTCGGGCCCGTCGTGTCGAAGGAGGCTGCGACAGAGCCCCGGCCAGGGGCTGAAGCTTGAGCCGGCGCGTGGCGGCCAACCCCCCCCCCCCGCCGACTGAGAGGGGCAGGGGAGGCCGACGGGCGGCTTCCGGCCGGCTGCACGCGAGTGCGGGAGTGAGCCTCCCCCTCCACTGCGCTCACTTCGAGGGTCGAGCCAGACAACAGAAAAAAAATGGGGGACGGGGTTTCCTCAAGTGGGGCACTCGAGCAAAATCCCGGGAACAAGTACTCGACTGGCACCGAGTGTTTGGTGACCCAAACCACAAGGAAAAGAAAAGGAAGAAGGGGGGGCCCACGAGTGGGGCACTCGAGAAAAGAAAAAGGGTGGCCGGGGATCATTGACGTCAGTCGATAACGACGACCGGTATAGCAGCAATAGCCGCAGCTGCAGCGAAACCATTAGCACCGTTACCAGCCGAAGGAAGTATGGCGGGGACCACCGTCGTCGACGTTGACAGTGGTCGCAGGCAGTAGCAATAGCGGCAGCAGCACCGAAAGCAAATTGAGGTGGCATATTACGCTAGCCGCGCAATAGCAGCACAACAATTGCGTAGTAATCACACAGCAGCGCACCACTAGCGTGGTGGTGGCCATCCTCGTGACGGCGTCATAACACGTTTGAGAGACAGTGCTTTGATTGCACACCTCTCCTTGTGGCCTTCTGCTAGCGAGAGCAAGTGACGTTTGTACTCACCCGCATCAAGCTCCGGAGATGAGCAGACTGGCATGGCAGGGAGCGCAGCCGGCGCCGTGGTTGGCACCGGCACTGCATGCGTGGCAGACCCCGCTTCCACAATGGTAGTTGCAGTCGTAGCACATGTCTCAGGTGTCTAACGGCTTTGCCTATTACTTCTGCGGCAATCGATACCATGGCTGGCGCCAGAGTCGCCAGCGCCCCGTCGGGTGGCAACTGTTCTGGATGTGGTCCCGCCCTTCTTCTTCACCATCCGACTCCGAGACGTTGTCGGCCGACAGAGTGGCACCCCTAAGTGGAGCTATGGCGGTGTTGTATGCCGAGCTCCACGGTCTAAAGCGCATGGTTCAACAGCTTACGATCCATGTGGTCTCCCAGCGGGTCGTCGCCACCATGCGGTTACAGACAGCTACATCTTCCTCCTTGGCATCCTCACCTTCGTCAATGTCATCACTTGTTGATTCCACGCCTCCCGACCTTAGCTCCACATTTGACGTCCTCTGCTCTATGCTGGATTGAATTGGAGTCATCCCGGCCGTTGACCCCTCCACTTCTGTGGTAGTCCCTGTAGCTCGGCATCGTCATGTTCACACGCAGCACACAAGGCAGCAGATGGCACGTTTGGCGAGACGTGCCTAGGAGGCAGCAACAGTTGCAGTAGTGGCAGACATCACCACGGAGATCACTCTCTCATCCCCAGTCACAGGGTTCATGCGTCATCCCTTCGTAGCTTCTACCGGTGCGTCGGTCAAGGGGGGGATGGAGTGTCCGCAGACGACCACCGGAGAGGGCAGGAGGGATGCGACTGACCGTGCTTCAGGTCAGGGCGCTCTCAGTCAGGACGAGACATCCGAGGAGTGGTCCGACGTGGCGTCGGAGATGGACGAGTTCTCCGACGCAAAGTTGGAGGCAGACGTAGAGATGCAGATGGCGATGGAGACTGCAGTTGACGTAGCAGAGACCGCAACCACAGAGGCAGGTGTGGCAGCAGTAGTGGATGGGGCAGTAGTAGAGGTGGCAGTGACAGTCAACACATGTGGAGCACACGTCTAGGCAGTGGGTGTGTCGGCAGCCATCGACGTTGTGACAATAGCAGCACTTGCAGTCATTGCTATTGATGAGCCACATCAGTGGACGGCCTTATTGATGCCGACACCACGATGGTCGTTGCTCCTGTAGCAGCCGGTACGGTCTCTACAGGGGTACACGCTCCCTGAGCTATAGCATCAGCCATTGCACATACACATGCGGAGGGGCTACCCGGAGAGGCAAAAGAGGTCAAGGTTGCCAGCACTTCCGCTATGGCCGGTGCCATTCCGGTAGCTATCTGTGGAGGCGCAGCCGTTGCAGAGGATGCAGCTCCTACAGTAGCTAATGCACCAGGAGCCGAGCGGACCCCTACTCTCGACCGTTTACACTCTGCGCTTCGAGACCAGGAGGATGCAGTGGCACGTGCAGATAGACACCTACAGGACCTCACTCTTGAGCTATGTGCAACGAGCACACATTGGAGCACCACAGACGCCGCGTGTTGTCGGTTAGTGATAGTAGACGTCGAGGATGTATACACGTGCCTTGAGGCTGTTGAGTGGAAATTCAACGATGCAGTGTGGAGACGGTCGGACTTGTGCTGGCAGTTGGAGGAGGCGATATCAGTGGATGCTTCAGCAGCAACGGCCTGTGCAAGAGTAGACGTTAACGTAGCCCACACTGTTGAAAACCAAGAGGCGGTTGTATCCGCAGCATCAGATGAGCCTATAGCAGTCACCCTTATAGGCGCACCTACCGTGGAGGATGCAGAGCGAGCTGTGGACCTCCGGCTCATGGCTGCACTAACCGGCATCGCTAATACCATGGTAGTTCCAGCTGACAACACACCTATATACGTCCAAGCTTTAGTTCCCGTATTCGAGCGCCTGCACTCTGCGGTTGACGAGCAGGAGGTAGTTGTGGCTCGAGCACAGGAGCACGTGAAGGGTCTCATGCCTGAGCTTTGAGAGGCCAGTAGTCGTTATTATACCACAAATGTTCCAGCACGACAGGCTGTCAAGGAGTGCTTGGAGGATGTACACACGCGTCTCGAGGCAGGTGAGAGGTCCCAACAGGATGCACATCGGGGAAAAGCGGACGTTCATTGGCAGGTGGACGATTGGTTGCACACCGAGGGTTGGGAGGAGCCCCGGTACATTGTACAGGCTCTTGATGATGACAAGGATGCAGCAGAGGCGGATTAATTGACAGATGCCGGCGTCCGACCAGCAGTCGACGGCAGAGTTAGAGGTGCATTAGCAGCAGCCGGAGTCTCTATACTGGTACCTATTGCATATGCACAAGCTGTACATGCCGACATGTTGTTTGGTGTCGACGCCCCACCAGCAGCTGGAGGCCAGGCGACAGACGATTCGACAGTTGACCTACGCGATGAGGCGGTGAGGCTGTTGGAAGCCATGGCTCGGGCCGACGTACATGCAATCAAGGTTCACTGTCGGGTTCGTTCCGCGACTGACCGCCTACATGTCGCAGATGCAGTCGCCCGGCTGACAGCCGTAGTAGCGCTCAACGAGCTACATACACGTCTTGACGCTGCAGAGTGCGTGCGACGATGTGCAGCCCAGCAGCTGGCAGGCATACAGCAGGTGACGTAGTTAGAGGAGGCCCTCAGCGCTGCACTAGTCACAACAGTAGGTGATGACAGTAGTAATGACTACGACAGTGACAAAGACGACAGCGACGACGGCACTGCGGGATGAGGCTATGTGCGAGCACTTCCGACTAGCATCATTGTCACCCTTACTATTATCTTGCAGGGGTGTGTGGCCATGGGGGAGCCGTGCTCCCTCATGAGGGATTGTGCTGGACGCGACCATCAGCCGTGCTTGTACTGTCAGCCTCTGCAGTCCAAGGGGGGTGTTGGTGTGTGGGCTTTGGCTTGACACCCTTTTGAGGACAACGTGGTTAGTTTGTGTGTGACACAATGCTCCGGTTGAGGTTATGCTGGTCAAGACCCGCGCACCTGGTGACTTGTACCGGTGTGATATGGAGACCCATTGCCTCCATGTGGTATGTATGTTCCATGCATGCGAGTAGGTGTGGTCGAGTCCCAAGCCCCGGAAACATGTTCCGAGGGTCATGAGGAGACCTTATTTCTTTGTACCTCTTGTGCGATGTTTGACATGTGGGTGTGTAGATGATGTGTTTCACGGTCGGGACCCGGGCACTTGGTCAATTACACCACTGTCATAAGGAGACCTTGTATTGTGGTTGGTGTTTACGACAGACAATGAGTGTAGCCCCTCCTTTGCCATTGTGGTGACGTTTGTGTCAGCCAGGGGGACTGGTGGTTTGTGTGGCTTCCACCCGTCATGAGCGACGATGTGGTGATTATCCGTACATCTAGTACCGGTGGTCTGGAGCAGTGTTACTGGAGAGCACGACGACATGATCCATGATGCGAACGCAGCTAGTGCCAAGGCACCGACGAGTGGTGGCTCCGTGCACTAGCAGCTACCAGACAACTGCCACGACATCCCGGGTGCTTGTCTGGGTCCTTTCCGGATTTTCTAGAGACGCTAGAGTTTTCTCGGTGGACTGGCTCTCGAGCCCTATTTGCATGTTTTGCATTGTCTGTCCACCGATCGATGCCGGACTTGTGCGTGTGACCAATTGTAGCATTCGGCTTGAGATTTTGCATCTCTAGGCTGAGACGGTGGTGTGCTTGGATACCTGTGCGCAGGTTTATGGCCAAAGTAGTGGTTTTGGGGCAGTTTTAGGTCAAACTGACACTGCACGTGCGTCACTTGCCGTGAGTTGCACCAGGTATTTATGTTGTGTTCTTGTCAGTTGTCATCTCTCTCTTCATGTGTTTCATTCATGGTAGCACATTTTGCACTATTTGTGTCACCTTGCCAAACCCTTGCCGTTTCGCGTCCGACCTGTGTTGATGCCGCGAGCTGACGGAGCGCTGACTCCTAGTCAGTGGCAAACGTGCTAGGAGGCTTCCTGGCAATCACATTTGTCCCAACCTAGGCTTGTCAAAACTAACACATGTTCATAAGCAGGACAAAACCAGGCCACCAGGAAATGGAAAACCAAGAATGCATGAGGATGACAATAGAGTGTTTTGCAACGGAGATGGGGACGCTGCAACCACAAGAGAGGTGACGACCGATGGATCAGGCAGAAGTGTCACCAGTGGCTGGTTGCAGCTGCTCGGCACCTGCGGGACTTGCGTTTGCTTTCCCAGTCTTTTGTACCCTCCGCCTCATCAAGAATCTGCAAGGCAATGGACATGAGCCGAGAGGTCACAGTAAGCTTCGTGCCTAATATCAGTAAGAAGATTTAGGAAGCTTCCTAGCATTGTCCCCATCGATGCAGCAACATTGTCTTTGAAAGCTGACGCACTAGCATGTAAGGCAAATGCATCAAACAACGTGGGTTTGGCTAGGGAGATGGGCAAAGTCTCATAAGCTTCATAGCTTCCACATGAATAGAGAGATCAAAATTGACAAGCACAACATAACTACCTATCGCGACGCACGGCAACAGTTGACGCACGTTACAACGGTCAATTTGTCCTTAACCACGGCCCAAAACCAATGTTCTGGCTCTAACTTACGTATAGGCATCTGAATGCACAACAGTCTAAACCTATACATGGAGAGTATTGATCTAGACACAAAAATTGCACGCACTTATGGGTCTAGTAGAGAAACCACTAGAAAGCTTCCTGGCCTTACTGCCATCAACATGGTGTCACTGTTTAGTCAGCTGACACACTAGCAAGGAAGCAAGTCAAAGAAATAGCACGGGATAGGCTAGCGAGACGCACAAAGTTTCATAAGTTCCAAAGCTTAGTAATGTAAGGAGAAACGACAACTGACAAGCACATTGCACAAAAACGTGTCACGACGCATAGTGGGTGAAGCACGCTGAACTGTCAGTTTTTCCTCAAACCGTCTCAAAACCAGTTTTTTGGCCATAAATTTATCCACAAGCGTCCAAACACAACATCATGTGAACCTAGAGATGTAGAATCATGCAGTGAACGCTATGACCAGGTACACACACAAGTCCCACACCAATTGGTAAACACACAATGTAAAACATACAAGATATTGGTTTTTGCGCATCTCTCATTGTGCTCTATTGTGTCCTCCCAACTTGTGTTCATCGACGTGCACATGACTGACGGCAAGACGTGACGCTGCTGGAGTGTCATTTGGTGGAGCTGACACACACTGAGATCCGACCACAACTTCCTGGAGCCTCTTCACTCAGAATCATGACGTGCTCAGCTCCATCGGTAGGCCTCCTCAGCAGTCACACCACCTGCGGTCACTGCCACGGTAGATGCTATCTGCTCACGTCCTATACCAGATCTGTCTGCACGGTTACAATTGCAGCGTCATGTTCTGCTTGGGGTCCGAGTTTCAGGTTGTTCGAGCACTGTTGTAACCGGGGACTAGCCTAGACCCAACCTGGGTTTAGGTAGCCATTACTCCTTGTTGCTCTTTTCTAGGTGATTCTCACACCACCACTGCATTTGTATCGTGGGTATTTTGGTATGGTCCAGTTTTTAGGGAAAGCGGATGACGCACGGGTTTTGGGCTGTCGGCTGTCTGGCATGGCTCATAGAGGAAACCCTGCCTGCCAAGAAATATGCTTTTTTTTTCTGATTGGCTGTTAAGATGAGTAACAAGATTTACATAGCGGAGGGAGAGCTAGCTCTTGGAGGGGTCTCCCATCATTTTTCATTCTCAGTTACTAATCAGTTATTTCCAGCTTTGTCTGCCATTCTGGCGCTAACTCCTCAGCACAGCTTTCTTCCTCACAAAATCAGAGCAGCGGAATGGGGTAGTAGTGCAAAGCAATGAGATTGGGGCTATGCCTACTCTAGCGATGCTTCAGCCTCAACATGCCGCACTAGTCTAGGATTTCCAGGTTGGTATCAGAGCCAGAGTGATATAGAATTAGCAGAGCCGAGCATCAACGAGGCGTACAGGTTCCTTATCAACACCTAAGGACCCAGAAACGCACTCGTACAGGGGAAAATCTACCCGATTTTTCATGGCAGAGTTAACCCCGCCAGGTGGCATCGTCAAAACGCTCCCGATGCGGTGGAAATACTGCTGAAAGGTTTTTGGCAGCATTGACCCAGCAACGGTGTTGGCATTGGCAGGCCGACAACGTGACATGCGACATAGTGACGGTACCGATGTACGTGGCGATGGCGCCACAGACAAGGAAAGTATCTCGTCTATCCCCCTCTCCCCTCTGTTGTGCCAGCAGCGCAATCGGAGCAGCAGTAGCAGCACATTTGTGCTGCAGATCTCAGCAGATCTGTGCTGTAGATCTGCGCTACACATCTACAGCCACAACCAAAGCAATAGCAGCAATAGCTGGTACACAGCAGCAGCCACAATAGCTACTGATGCTGCGCAGTCGTAGCTGTGCAGCACTAGAGCAGCAGCAGCGGTGGCAGATGCAGTAGCAGCCGCAACAGCAGATGCAGTGATACACGCAGTAGCAGCCGTAGTTGTAGCAGCAGCCGCAACAGCGCAGCGCTGCTATGAAACACCGTAGAAGTAGGAACGGTGGCAGCTGATGCCACGGTGGCTGTGCAACTACAAAGGTCCACAGTCGCACAACAGCAGAAGCAGCAGCCACACAGCCATGAAAGAGGAACAGTGGTACCGTTCATATCCACGTCGACGTTGACGCTATTCTTATCGGCTTGCGCATTGTGCAGCTATAGGAAATCTCGTCCGTGGATGATTTTCTTATCACTCATTGGATAGGATCTCCAGACCGATACATCCCGTAGATTCCCACTTGTAGTTGTATTGGTACGTGGAGTCTTTGTATTTGTAACACTCCTTCGACGATCATTCCTTCAAACACCCCTGGTTTGATCTGCAAACCCAGCTTGCGAACCATGTCGTTGCTTACGAAGTTGTGTGAAGCTCGTCCATCCAATAGTGACGGTACCGTTCTACGACTCTTGCATCCTCGAGGCTAAACTTTTTACAGTATTGCCGGTTGGTCTTCCTCGTATCCCTTGTCAGACTTTGCGATCTCAGAAACCATCTACGACGATGTAGGCCGTTTAGATGGGTGATCGTTCAGTGAAAGTCTATACTCACAGACAAAGATTGACGCCTTTCACTCATGCCCTTTGCCATTTCCCAACTCGTTTTCCTGCAACTTCTCCCCCTTTTTGGCCTACGGCCTGCTTCGGCAATAGCGAGCGATGTGCCTGACTTTTCAGCAAATGCAGCAGGTTCACGCGTCTCTCTGGTTGACGGCATCTACTTCCATTGGAGTCGAGGAGTTCCTGGACTGGCTTTTTCTGTTTCTGTAATGATTGTGGTTGGGAGGTCGCTAGCCGTAGGATTCTTGGATCTGTGTGTTGTAGTCGGCGCTTTCGATCCTTTCTGCTGTTGGGATCATCGGCGACAAGTCGTTCTGGATGCCGAAAAGAGCAATTGCTCTCTGGATGTCTCGCTTGAGGCCCTTGTTGTAGTGGAAACAGATTTCGTCGGGGGCGATGTTTGCTCCAGTGATGATGTCACCGAATCTCTGCATATACTCTGCCACACTGGACTCTGACGGAGACACTGGAGTTTGTATTGTGCGCCAGACTTTTGTTCAACCGACCAGATTGTACGAGCATCGCGCCCGAGCATTCATTCCAGTCGGTTGGTGGCATTAGCACTTCTTGCCACTGTGGGTTGATCTGCTCCAAGGTTAGACCGCTTGCGGTCGGCGATATGATGGTTGGCCGTTCATGATGCTTCGCCGGTCTCGTGATATCTTTAGATGGTCTTTAGATCAGACCAATAGCTTAGCGCCTTGCCACGCAAAAACGCGGCCGCGAGGTCATTTTTCTTTTGATCATCGTTGATCTTAACAGCGGTGAAGTAGACCTCCGAACTCGTTAGCCACATCCGACCCGTTGTACCTTTTGATTTTGCAGGATTAAACGGTTCTGGTGGAGCCGGATGATTTTTGGGTTTGCTCAAGACTTGGGGAATTTCTCTCGATGAGAACCGCCTCTTGTGTGCTTGCATTGCAAAGAGCCTCCATCGTGACATTGAGCTGTTGGAGCAGATGGCTTTTGATTCCCTCGAGCTCAAAGATTTAGTTCGCCAGTTCCTCTTTGATCCGCGCACGTCGTACCGTGCCACCTGTCGTTCCTGTCACTGTCGTTGAGGCTGTCGGTAGGGACGACTGGTTTACCGCCATTGGGTTCACGACCAGATTGGTCGTCGAAGCAGTGGGGGTTGATCCAGCTGCCGCATAGCCTGCCACGCCAGCATTCGCTGTCGCTTCAGGGTTCGTGCGCATAGGCACGTTCTGCTCCTCCATCGCCGAAATTATAGTCGAAGACCTGCTGCTGGCCATCGGTTGCGCCCGCTTGCCTCATGTTGTAGTCGCAAAGTCTGCAAAGCCTTGACGTGCGAGATGCGCTGACGGCTTGTGCAATGTAGTCCTCCGGATGGGTAAAGTAGTCAGATGCCTCTCTAGTACTGCTACGGTCTGATACTAAGTGTTATCAGAGCGTAGATGGTGAACATGTAGAAGTTGGGAGGCCAAACACAATTTAGAATTTGGGACACTTGAGCAATTTAAAGTTAGCGGCAAGTGTACTTCAATGACAAGTGTCAAAATGATCGAACATATGTATACAAGTGACGAGTTACAAATGAGACATGCCCTACTGCCTGGTGAGTTCGATGTTAACCTTTTTTTGTCTGATCGAATTTCGCCGCAATGGATTTTTTGACGAATTAAGCAAGGCACCATAGAAATTCAGGATTGCAGATATCAAAAATTAGGCACATCCTGTTTGATTGTGACCAAGATTACTTGCTTGCCAGCTTTCCAGAAGACTTACTTGAAAGAAAACTTTAAAGCATGGTCCGGCGCTATTCCGACCCCGGCTGCAAAAACACAAGACGTGAGGCGTGGTCTTGTGATTCCAACCACTGAATGGTGGTTTGGATCGCTATCTGTGTGCAAAACTTGCCACGTGCACTTGACATGCGGTGATCACTTAATGTCAAGTGTGTGCGTCGATCTGTCTACACTGCCACGTGAACACGCCAAATGCGATTTGTTACATTTTCCTGAAAAATCGCGCTTTGGAACAGACGTGTATCCCATTCCTTCAAACAGGCATGACAACTCGCCGAACTTAGAAATTGAGCAAGACCAATAGTCAAATTCAAGGGTGGACATACCCTTGAATGTAAGGAAAACAAAAAACAATGAACCCTTGAACAAAATCAAAGATTTCAAAATTCACAACCGCTCATTAAACAAAATCACCAGCAGTAGGGTAGTTGGGGTTGTTGGGTCGATTGTTGAGTGACGCGTACGGAGTTGCATCGTGAGTGGTCGGATTTGAGAAGGTCCGCCAAGAAATCGGGGGACTTGGAGAATCAACAATGAAGATGCTGGAAGCATCTTTACAGATCCAGATTTGTCTTGATGCATTGAGAAGTGGACCAAAAGGCCGTGATACTTCTGTCGTAGATTCGCGAGAGTGGTCAAAGTTGTCAGAAGGCTTGGGAAGATTCACTGGATGAGAGGGCAATTGGCCGGTTTGCCCTCGACCGTTGGAATGAATGTTCGAGGTCTCGTGACACGATGAGATGTTTGTGTAACGACAGAAATGCCCACTCGGAAATATTAGGGACTCGTGTATATTTGGTACATAACAAAGTGGCTCTCACTCCTAGTGGGGGGAGTGTAGCGTGGCGGTGCCATGCCGAATGGTCAAAGGAGCCACGTGGCTCCAGCGGGGTCACCTAGGACTGTGGGCGGTTGAACAGGATGGCTTGAGGGTCGGAGACCTTCAAGAACCATGGTTTTGGCTTAGTCGGCCAAGGATTCCGTAGAATCCGCTACATTGTGAATGCACCCTATAAAAAAATACAAGTAAACTGTAGAAAATCAAGTTAGAACCAAAAAAAAAAATTTCTAGGCTTTTTCCTGGAAGCACAATACATGGAAATGATCCATACATGTATAAATTGAGGCAGAATTAGTTCATCAAGGGGTTCAAGGCTATGATAGGAGATTTTTGCCTATGTGTTTGCTCACGGTTTATTGTGACCTCGTGGCTCATGTCCATACTCATGTAGACATCTCATGTGCGCATTGGCACAAATTTTCTACTAGTGACGCTGCTCTTCCGGACGTGGTTAAGGTCCAGTGGCATGCTTAGCTGCCCTCCAAGATCTCAGGGTTGCTCGGGTAGTTGATTCTGCTGGACGATCCACCTGTTCATGTGCTTTTAAAGCATAAGTGGCCCCATGAGCAATCGCTATTTTTTTCTCAATGAACAATGTGTAAGCCTAATTCTCATGTTTTTCCATGTTTGACCTCCAGAACGGTGCAATGATTGTGTGTTTGTCTCTATGTATGTGTGTGTGTGTGTGTGTGTGTGTGTGTGTGTGCGTGTG
>SZWC01002807.1:152563-179711 GCA_023375785.1 Penium margaritaceum | reverse complement strand
CTCTCTCTCTCTCTCTCTCTCTCTCTCTCTCTCTCTCTCTCTCTCTCTCTCTCTCTCTCTCTCTCTCTCTCTCTATATCTATCTATCTATGTATCTATCTATCTATCTATCTATCTATCTATCTATCTATCTATCTATCTATCTATCTATCTATCTATCTATCTATCTATCTATCTATCTATCTATCAAAGCTTTGAGGTACATGCTTGTAGCTTCCTAGATAAGTACTTGCTATCAGTTCCGGCTATGATTGCAACTGCACCGGCTCACTAGGACAGTGTCGATAAATCAGCAGATGCCGGCCCAGGAAGCTTCCTAGATGGTTTTGATGGTATGTGAGAAGTAGGGAACCCATTGCTAAGCTGCAAGGCACACATGCAACATTAAAAGCAACAGCCTTTGAATGTTGCAGTTGTTGTCTTGGAGGGACCCATTGCGCAAGGAGTAGACAAGGGGTTGTTGCATCCACGCCAGTGGAGGTATGATGGAAACGATGAGAAGTCGTTGCCTAATGTTCCATATTGCAATACAAGGCTGCAGTATTGACAGTTGTAGTAGCAGCAACTTGGTTCAAACTCGAGCTTGCTATGGTGCCTTGGAAAATCTCACATGTTTAGTGGTTAGGACTTTGGGACTCAATAAAGAAAGGACAGCGGGGGCAAAGGCAAAGATGGAAACATGGGCGTTAGTGCAACAAGACAATTGTAGCAGCAACATAGTTGAACATATAGCAGGAAAAATGGCAACTGCCACTCTAGTTGCAATAGTCCCGGTGAGATCTTTGGGGTAGCTGCAACAACAGCCAAGGTCGTGTCCCCTAATGTTGTCTTACCACTAGATACCATCGCGGTTGTAGCTACAACAACAGCAGCTTCTCCAGTTGTTACCTTAGTTGAGCTAATTGGCAATAGCCCCACAGGCGAGCAGCCAAGAAAAGGTGCACATAAGGTGCGTGCATGTAACGGATTCGACGGTATCCTTGGCCAACAAGGCCAGAACCGCTGTGCTTGAGGCTCTCCAACTCACCGTCCACAGTCCCAGGTGACCCCGCTTGAGCCACGTGGCTCGTTCGACCGGTCCGTGTGGCACTGCCATACTACACTCCCATGCACTAGGAGTGAGAGCCACCTTGGCATCTCATAATCCCGACGTGGGATTCGAGCCTTGGAGCTCTGATACCAATGTAGCGGATTCGACGCAATCCTTGGCCAACTATGCCAAAACCGTGGTGGTTGAGGGTTTTAGACACTTAAGCCATCCCGTCTCATCGCCCACAGCCCCAGGTGATCCCGCTCGAGCCACGTGACTCCGTCGACCGGTCGGCATGGCGCTGCCACGCTACAGTGTATATTTTTCCAATATAAAAAAGGAGTCAAAAGGGTAAAGAAGCAAGGGAAGAGGGGGAAAGGGTCATAAGAAGATATAGGAAGCCCATCTTAGGGCCCCTGCTAGCCAATACTAACATCAACATACCTAGTATTGACGTTAGCATGCAAAGTGCTCACATCATCAGTGTCATTTTCACCATACATCCCAATTCTGAGGAAACAAAGTTGAATTAGTTTTTTCACAACTATAGAAAGATTCTTCTAGTCGGTACATGCAACAGTAATATGCCATGGAAAAGGATTAGGAGTCAATAAGTGTTGTAGATTCCATCGTATCTGTGGTGAAGGAGTCATCAAGGCCAAACACATGCTCGAGAAAAAAAATGAATACTCAGTACAGGAGCTCTACGCTAGCATCTTGCATCGGCAGACATTACAGGTGTGCTCCAAGGCCTCGTAGGTACACAAATTTCTAGTCAAGGGAAACAGTGAGGTCGTGGATGGTGATGGTGCAGGAGGGGGGCTTACAAAGGAGATGTAGGTACTTGAGGAGTACCCCTTTGAGCTACCTCTTAGTGGTGGACCAAGCGACACGTAGCAAAAACTCCAACCATATCTCCAGTAGGTGCAATCTCTTTGACTTCCCACGGGCTCATCTCATACCTGGAGGAGCTGATGTTCAACTCTTAAGGAAGGACATGTTTATTATGTTGACATGTTGTGCCCCTTGCCATGAGTGCCGTTGATCGTACTCCCTAGTTTGACCATTGAGGACTGGTTAAACACCTAATCTGACTTAAGATTTGGATTCCTTGGATTTTTCCATGAAAGATCGAGCTTTGACTTTCTCCATTTGAGTGAGTATTCAGAAAGTTAGCCTAGCCTGAAAATCGGGTGTTGGGCGGGTGGAGTCTGGTACTGGCCATGGGTGGCGGGATAATCCACTGCCAGTGATCCGAGTTCGTTCCTAATGAGCTCCAAATGCACCAGGGAAATGAATGAGGTAACCATAAGGACCTCCTTGACCAGGATTAACTTCTCTTTGACTTCTGGGCGAGGAAAGGCGCTTCGACGGGTCATCGTCGAAGCGCCTAACGTTGCCTAGAGTGCAAGGCCAGGTGGCCGGCTCCACCTAGGGTTACTTCGGCGCCCGTAGCAGGGGCTCTATTGCTCCGTTTTGGACGTGCTTGGATGTGTTGGAAACCTTAGATCACAGGCTACAAGGATCTGATGTTATCTCACTATGCTAACCAACAAAAACGTGTTTCAATTCAGATCTACTGAATGCAACGTGTTTTGCCCACTCACATCCGTGATCCTTGTGTTCCACACTCTTCACCATTGGTGTCCATTGGCTGCCCAAAAACTAGTAGCGTACATCAGTGAGAGTTAGGCATCCTTGAGGGTGCCTCCACACCCAATAGAGCCAACAAAGGGTTATGGGCCCACATGCCTAGAAGGACCCTAGCTCCTACAACATTCACGCTACCACCGCGCGCCATGATGAGGACTGAGGAAGAGAGCATCGGCGTCGTCTCCAAGTTTGACGGGAATGGATTCCCTTTGTGGAGGTGGAAATTTGAGGTCTACCTTGATGACAAAGTGACCGCCCCGCTGGATACCACGAAACCGGAGGAAGTGGACAAGTACAAGAAGCGCAACAAGAAGACGGTCGCTTTAGTGGTGTTTGCGCTAGCTCCACAGCAGCGCGCACTGATTCAAGGATGCACGGAGGCCGCGGAGGCCCGGAAGAAGCTCTGCACCATCTAGTAGTCAACCAACCTTGGTAACCAGCTCTTCGTCTTCAAGAGGCTGGCCACCCTCTGAGCCAACGAAGGCAACGACATCATGGAGATCATGTAGCAGATCGAGTTCCTCACTGCCGAGTGCGTAGCCACGAGATGGAAGGTCGACCCTCAGCTGCAAGCCATGATCCTCCTCTTGGCCTTGCCGGAAAGTTCGAGTCCCATGATCACCGTCGTGGGTGGCTGGGCCGCCGATGAGCTGAAGTACGCGAAGGCGGCTGAGTACTTCTGCAATGAATGGATGCGGCGTGGTGGGAGAGAAAGTGGGGCAATGGCAAATTCCGCATATGCCGTCCGCCCTCAAGGTGGAGGGGGAGGCAAGAAGGAGAAGGGTGCCAAGAAGGGCACCAAGAGAGGTGACAACGAAGGGGAGTGCTACAACTATGGAAAACAGGGCCACTACGCACGCGATTACCCCAACAAGAAGTCGGACCAGCTCGGGAAGGGCGGGAAGAAGGACACCCAAGCCATGATGGCCAGCGAGTCTACCGACTTGACAGATCCTGAAGTCAAGGTGATCAACTCCGGATCAGGCCGTCACACACAGTGCAACCGGGCGGCATTCGTCACCTACGGCGCCACTGAGCGGCGCAGGACAGTGGCCAACGAAAAACTAGAGTTGGCCGCGGGCGAAGGGAATGTTCGCATTGAGTTGGTGGTGAACAGGAAGGTAATTCCTTGTACCATCTATGACGTGCTCCACATGCCCAACTTTGGGCAAAACCTACTGTCAGTGAGCCACCTTACCAATAAGGGGCTCGAGGTACTCTTCAACAAGAAACAGGCCATCATCCGGAAGGAGGGGGATGGCGAGGTGATTGCACGTGGCAAGAGGGAGTAGGACCTGTACCTTCTTTGTGCCAAGGTTCTTTCTGATGTAGCAAGGACTGACGCTGTCAACCTCGTCAGGAAGGATGAAGGAAATTTGGACCTATGGCACCGCCGCCTATGTCACATCTCTCACTCAACTGTGAGGGACATGGCGAAGAAGGAAGTGGTGCGAGGTCTTGAGGTCAAGGGCCTCGATACAGCCAAGAATGCCATGTGTGAGCCTTGTGTGGTCTGCAAGGCAACACAGCAGCCGTTCAATGGCAAAGAGACGCGTGCATCAACGAAGTTGGAGGTGGTCCACACTGACATGTGTGGACCATTTGAGAGCTCCATTGGGGGCGCTCGCTACTTCGAGACCTTCATCGATGATCACAGCTACAAGCTCTACCTCTACATCATCAAGAGGAAGATTGATGTCTTGACATGTATGCAGGAGTTTGTGGCGGCAGTGGAGCGGCAAACAGGGTTGAAGGTGAAGGCGTTCTGGAGTGACAACGACGGCGAGTACGAGGGCTGCTCGGCATGGGTGAAGAGCAAGGGGATCGTGTGGCAGAAAACTACGCCACACTCTCTGCAGCAGAACGGCATTGCCGAGAGGGCAAACTGCACCATCCTCAACATGGCCCGGTCCATGTTGAGCGATGCCGGCCTCGCGCAACGGTATAAGGGTGAGGCAGCGCGGACAGCGGCGTACATCATGAAACTGACGCTGACGAAGCCACTGAAAGACGCGGAGTCCAAGGTGTGGAAGAAGCCACAAGAAGTGTGGAGCGGAAGGAAACCAACTGTCATACACCTCTGCACATTTGGTTGTGCTGCACATGCCGTTGTGCAGGCATGGGAGGGGCAGGGCAAGCTGGACCCGTGGACTCGCCAGTGCATCTTTGTCCGGTACGAGAATGGGAGCAAGGCGTACCAACTCATCGACCCCTGGAGGCAGTAGATTGTGAAGAGTCACGTCGTCACGTTCGACGAGGACAGCCGTTGGACGGACAAGGATGCGGGTCTCTCCAAGCGTGGAGAGTGGCTTCCACTCCTCGAAGGGGAGACGCCGGAGGACGCAAAAGAGGGTGTTGTCCGAGCAACTCCAACCGGCAGAAACCATCTAGGTGATGGGAGAGTGGCTGATTTGCATTCAGCCAAGTCGGACAATGAGTCCGAAGCGCCGGCAACAGTGGAGCTGAACGAGGACGCGGGGAGTGAGCCCACATCTCCATGGTCCCCGACAGAAGGAGAGCAGGCCAGCGGTGCGAGAGGCGCCGCGAGAGAGCAGCAGCATCAACAGTGGCAGCAGCAACAGCCTCAACAGCAGCAGCCCTAAAGAAGCGGACGCTCAAGGAGGACGGCAAAATGGTATGATTCCGCGGAGGGCATCTGGACTGGGTTTGCTTGAGCATTCTTTGCGCAAGAGGAGCCCGAGACTGTCAAGGAGGCATTGGAGCAGAAGGATGGGGCTGAGAGGGGAGGGAGCCATAAAATCTTGACTCACCTCCCATGAAGAGACTTGGCAGCTGACTGACAGGCCGGAGAGTGCAAAAATCATCGGCTCCTAGTGGATCTTTAAGAAGATGCTTACTAAGGAGGGGAAGGTGGAGCGGTACAAGGCGTGGCTGGTGGCGAATGGGTATGCCCAACGGAAGCGTGAACACTACGAAGAAACCTTTGCACCGGTGGCGAAGTTTGCCTCCATCCACTCCATCCTCTCTGTGGGGGCGGCGCGGGACTACGAAGTCCACCAAATGGATGTAAGAACCGCGTTCCTCAATGGCGACCTGGACAAGGAGGTGCCGAATGGGGTGGACATACCGCCGGGGAAGGTGTGCCGGCTTCGCAAGGCGCTCTACGGTCTGAAGCAAGCGCCACTCATATGGTACCTGAAGATGGACGGCTTCATGGCCGAGCTTGGCTTCAAGCGCTGCGAAGCGGATCAGAGCTTGTACGTGTAGAAGCAGCCAAGGTTGCACCAGATCGTGGTCCTTTATGTGGATGATCTCATCTTCGTGTCATCGGACATGGAGGAGTTGGTGAACTTGAAGCGGCAGCTGGACGGTTGGTTCAAAACGACTTACATGGGCAAGCTCGAGTACTACCTCGGTGTCGCCATCAAGAGAGACCGCAAGGCACGCACGCTGGAGATGGGACAGGCAAAGTATGTGAAAGAGGTGCTTCGCTGCTGCAACATGGAGGAGTGCAACCCCATCGGCACACCCATGACCACCACATGTGAGCTAAGCTCAAGCATGGGGCCGAACACGGATGAGGAGAAGGAGGAGATGGCAGGTGTGCCATACCAGTCCGCAGAGGGGAGCATCATGTACGCCATGGTGGTGACGCGACCAGACCTGGCCTTCAAGGTGGGCCGAGTGAGCCACTATGTTGCTGACCCTAGGCCGCTGCATTGGCAAGCAGTGAAGCGGATCCTCCCCTATCTCCAGGCGACAAAACAGTCCCGGCTTGGCTTGGAGGGGGAGCGCATGATGACTCCCTCGAGTTGGTCAGCTACTTGGATGCAGACTGGGCTGGTGATGTGGATGACAGAAAATCAATGTCAGGGTACGTGTTTGTGCTTGGTGGTGCAGCAGTTTCATGGGCAAGCAGGAAGCAGGACTGTGTTGCACTGTCTAGCACCAAGGCGGAGTTCATTACACTCGCGAAAGCTGCAAAGGAGGAGTGTGGCTGCGGCGACTGCTAAAGAAGATCGGCGTGCCGCAAAGGAAGCTGACGGTACTCAACATTGACAACATGAGTGCCATCAGCCTCATCCAGAACCCAGTGCTGCATAGGAGGACCAAGCACATCAAGATCCGTCATCACTACACGCGGGACGTGGTGGCAAAAGGAGATGCGGCTATTGTCCATTGCGGCACTAAGTGCATGCTCGCCGATGCCATGACCAAGGCACAGCCCAAAGATAGGCACGACGTGAGCTGCATGGAGCTCGGTCTGTGCTGTGAAGTTTAAACTGCTACAAGTTCAAAGGACAAGGCATCAAGGGTGCGGTGCAAGGGGGAGATTGTTGACATGGTGTGCACCTTGCCATGAGTGCCGTTGATCGTACTTCCTGGTTTGACCACTGAGGAGTGGTAAAACACCTATTCTGAATTTAGACTTGGATTTCTTGGATTTTTTCATGCAGGATTGAGCTTTGAATCGCTCGATTTGAGTGAGTATTCAGAAAGTTAGCCTAGCCCCAAAATTGGATGTTAGGCGGGTGGGATCTGGTACCCGCCATGGGTGGCGGGATAATCCACCGCCAGTGATCCGACTTCGTTCCTAATGGGCTCCAAATGCACCAAGGGCATGAATGAGGTAACCATAAGGATCTCCTTGACCAGGATGAACTTCTCCTTGTCTTCTGGGCGAGGAAAGGTGCTTCAACGGGTCATCGTCGAAGCGCCTCCCGTTGCCTAGAGTGCAAGGTTAGGTGGGCGGCTCCACCTAGGGTTACTTCGATGGCCATAGCAGGGGCTCTACTGCTCCGTTTTGGGTGTACTTGGATGCGTCGGAAAGCTTAGATCACAGGCTACAAGGATCTGATGTAGTCTCACTATTCTAACTAACAAAAACGTATTTTTATTCAGATCTACTGAATGCGACGTGTTCTGTCCACTCACATCCGTGATCCTTGCACTCCACACTCTTCACCATTGGTATCCACTGGCTACCCAAATACTGGTAGCGTGCATCAGTGAGATCTAGTTATCCTTGAGGGTGCCTCCATACCCACTAGATCCAACATATCATTCCAAAATATTGTCAGAGACCCTCCCTTGGTGGTATAGGATTAAGTATGCCAGCAATCTCTTCGTTCCATCAATGGGGTGACTACTTGAGGTCATACAAGGCTTTACACAAGCACCAAACCTTGTCACTGACCTTAAAACTAGGTGGCTGGACCATGAAGATCTCCTCTTCTTGAGTGACATGGGGGAATGTGTTGGTCACATCCATCTGGTGCGGCTCCACGTTGTGTTGAGCAACGATACCATAGTGAGTAAAACATGTGGTCATGCGACCAACGGGTGTCAAGGTGTTGATGAGATCAACACATTGGCCATCAAGTGAGCCTTGTAACAATCAAATAAGCCATTAGGCTTTACCTTCTCATGAGAGACCCACTTGGTCTGTACAACATCCTGTCTAGCCGAAAGGTTGACGAGCCCAAAGACACCATGCTCTTGGATGACGTTGAACTCATCCTCATAGGCAATATACCATACTGCCGCCTTCTTCTAAAAGTGCATCCATCATTTTACCTGGACCTGGCACCATCGAGGGGGAGTTCTGGATGGCCATGACACATGCGTTTGGTGTGGATCTTACTATGAAAAGGTCAGATACAACACCAAGCAACTAATATACTCCGTCAAATAGCGGCTGGTGATACTTCGTCATCTTCATTGACGACTGTAGTAGAAAACTCTATGTGTACTGCATGAAGCAGAAAGGCGAGGTCCTAGATCGGATGAGGGAGTACGTTGTAGAGGTGGAGAGGCAGACTGGCCGGAAGGTGAGAGTGCTGCACCGTGACAATGGTGGAGAGTATGTGGGCTGCAATGGGTGGATGAAGCAGCAGGGCATCATGTGGGAACCCACTACGCCGTACTCACCTCAGTGCAATGAAGTGGCAGAGCGGGCAAACCAAACGCTGCTAAACATGGTGCAAACCATGCTTGTGGATGCGGGGTTGCCGCGAGGGTTCTGGGCAGAGGCTATGCGTAGAGTAAGGTACACCATCAACCTCACCCCAACAGCGGTGCTAAAGGGTAAGGACGGCTGGAAGACGTCGCAGGAGGTTTCGAGCGGGCGCAAGCCAAACGTGGCGCACCTGAACGTGTCCGGGTACAAGGCGCACGCGATGGTGCAGGTGGCATAACTACGCAACATCAAGCTGGAACCGCGGGCCAAGGCATGCTTGTTTCTCGGCTATGAGAGCGCGCAAAAGGCGTATCAGCTCTGGGACCCGCGCACGCAAGAGATCATCTGCAGCTGTGACATCGAGTTCAACGAGCAACATGTTAGAAATAGGATCAGCCTCAGAGGTCAGTTTGAACCAGATACATCATTACACAATTGTAGGAATACACTGAAACTCCATTAACTCCATGAACTCCAAATGCATGCCATTCAACTACGACCAAACACTGAACCAATTTACACACTCACTGTACGCTTCAAGAGCCTAAACCAAGGCCTCAAGTGGCTAGCTCATCTCTTCAGATTTCCAACGGTATGCTGCACGCCTAGAATGAACAACTACACATGAAGTTATCCACGAAATATGTTAGCTACTGCTATATACTAGTCTTGAGAGCTGCAGTCACAAAACTAGGCAAAGACAAGAGGAGTGGTAGTCCGTCGGTCGTGTGTCTTAGGACTTCGGCACATTGACCGTCCGGATACCACTTTGGAGCGACTGTCAGTTTGACGGACACTGGGTTCTCTCCCAAGATCGGTGGATTCGTCCCCATCTGCGAGAACATCCCAGAAACCGTCGATCAACTTGATCGCTGACAGTTGCTTGGTTTGCCGTCAGTTGCCACCCTCACTCGACGATCGCCATCCTCGCTTGCCAGTCACCAGTCTCGCTCGTCACTTTGGGAGTCATGCCGGTTGGCCCGAGTCCTTCGCTCTTCCGCCAGGACTACCGTGCCGAGCCCGCCTTCCACGGACTATGCCACTTTCTGCGTTTGGCCATTTCTCCGCATTCACCCATTGGATTGATTTGAAACTTGAACTGTGACATGATGATGATGAGGGTTTTCTATTGGTGTCGTTGGATTGGAAATCGGGTAACAGATGCGGGCGATATGAGTTTTCCAACATACAACAGTAGAGCTTCAATTTGCAACAGCAACGACATGAGCGTCGGGAAAACTCCAAAATAGGAGGAGTAGTTCCAGCTCCTTGACTACGAGGAGGAGTCGGCAGACACGGAGGTCGATGATGTGGCGTCGGAGTGTGGCGGTGCAACAGGTGCAACAGCCGATGCAGAGGACTCCGATGACAATGCAGCTGGGCTGGAGATTTGGTGGAAAGATCTGTCAAAGGAGGCACCGTGGGTGTTGAAGCGCGCACTCTTGCCGGAGTTCGCATCAGGCTTCAGAGAAAAATCCTCTAGACGTGCCGCCTGTCCGGTCAATGATTCACCAGAGTGGGAGAGATCCTCGAGGAGCCATCCGATCGATGATTCACCAATGCAGGAAGAGTCGGAAGGATCGTAGCAGAGCGATGAGATGCCACCAAAACTGCCACGCCGTGATGGGATGCAGCAAAGAGCGGGGAAGCGTTTCGATGCCGGTACCGGTCGATGGATCGGCATGAACGGAGCCGAAGACCGTGTAAGAAGCGCTTGCGTAGCCCGAGGGGAAGCAGTGAGACGTTGCCATCAAGTCTGAGTTGGGGTCCATTGATGAAAACGAAATGTAACAGGCCGAAAGACGCCAAGGTCACTGGCTCCAAGTGGGTCTTCAAGACCAAGTTCACGAAAGAAGGTGTGGTGGACAAGTACAAGGCACGGCTAGTGGCGCAGGGGTATTCACAGTGTAAGGGCGAGCACCACGACGAGACGTTCAACCCCGTCGCCAAGTTCACGAGCAACCGGGCGATCCTTGTGGTGGCACCCATGAAGGACATGGAGCTCCACCAAATGGACGTAAGGATGGCGTCCCTCAACGGCGTCATCGACAAAGATATCAACATGGAGGCACCGGAGGGGGTAGAGGCGCCGGAGGGCAAGGTGTGCCAGCTACGGAGGTCCTTGTATGAGCTAAAACAATCGCCCCGATGCTAGTAACAACAGATGGACAGCTTCATGGAACAGCTCGGCTTCAAGCGCTGTGAGGCAGACTATAGTGTGTACGTGCGACGCAGCAAGAAGCTCCATCAGATCTTTGCACTCTACGTGGAAGATCTGATCTTGTGCTCTTGAGACATGCCAAGCCTTTAGTAGCTGAAAAAGCAGCTGAGTAGCAAGTTTCATTTGTTAGACATGGGGGAGCTAGAGTTTTACCTTGGGGTGAGCATTACGCGAAACCGAAGGGCGCAGACGCTTAAGCTGGGATAGGCCAAATACGTTGCCAAGGTGCTGAAGCGGTACAGCATGGAGGATTGTAAACCAGTCTGCAGTCTTGTCTCCATGACATCTCAACTGAGTGCGACAATGGAGGCGGTGGGCAGCCTCATGTATGCCATGGTGGCAACTTGACCGGACCTGGCCTACGTAGTGGGCCAAGTGAGCAGGTACGTGGCCGATCCAGGGCCACTATACTGGAATACGGTCAAGCGCATCCTTCGCTACCTGCTGGCGATGCGACATGCATGCCTGAGGTTTGACGACAAAGCAATGGCGGACCCTTTGCATATGGTCTGCTACACGGATGCAGACTATGCTAGGGATGTGGAAAAGCGGAAATCCACATCCGGCTACGTCTTCTTCCTTGCTGGTGCAGCGGTCTCGTGGTGCAGCAGGAAGCAGGACTGTGTCGCCACCTCCACAGTGGAAGCAGAGTACATCGGGCTGGCCAAGGCCGTCAAGGAGGCGGTGTGGCTCCGCAAGTTGCTGGGGGAGCTGGGTGTGCCACAGCAGGAGCCAACGGTGGCGCAAGAGGACAACACCAGCTCCATCTCGCTCACCAACAATTCAACGTAGCACATGAGGAAAAAGCACATTGAAGTACGTTATCACGTATGGGACATGGTCGAGAAGGGGCAGGTGGTGCTGCAGCGCTACAGTATGCACAACATGCTTGCGGATTGCTTAAGCAAAGTGCAACCCGCAGACCGGCACGCGATGAGCGTGGTCGGACTTGGGATGACCAGCTATGATGGGCTGGAAGGCACAGCGGAAGATGATTGAGAGCAAGCAAGAGCAGCAGACATGGCAGGTGCAAGGGGGAGAATGTTGAAAAGACGCCCCTCCACATGCCCAAGCGCGATGCCGGGAGGCGTTGACGAGGCGCCAGAAAGAGGAAAATCCACTCCAGTGGATCTAGCGGCTCAAAGACTGCTTGGATCCTAAAATGGATGATTTCCCCTTAAAGTTGACAAGTCCCTAGATCCGGTGGAAGTTGTTTCATTGGAATCGGAAAAGCATCAGGGGAGATATGGCCTTCCAAAGTTGGGGTGTGCGCAGCGGCTATGGGAGCCGGTTGCGACTCAAAATCCGGTGGATAATCGACCGGGCCAAGTAACAAATGTACCATCTGGATATTTTGCTCTGGAAGGTCTGCCGAGTCTTCCGGTGGATATTCAACTAGATCTTGTGGCGTTAGCATGCTAGTGATCTCTTTATTGCTGCACCCACTAGACCTTGTCATGGACCTCAAATGTAGTTGGTTAGATCTTGTAGCTCCCAGTCGTGGTACGCAACAACCCTAAAATGGGCACGAGCGGTCGTCATGCACCCAATGCCTACGAAGGTGGATGTGAAATCCATATCATCAACCTATAACAACCCTTTTGCCATGAAGCGGGCCTTGTAGCGATCTAGTGTGCCGTCAGGCTTCACCTTCTTACAAAAGATCCACTTGGCCTGTACAGTCTTCCGCCTAGGCAGGAGGTCAACAAGCTCATGGACATCATGCTCAAGGATGCTCCCAATTCATCCTCACAAGCGGCACATAACAGGTCTGCTTCTTATGCTAAGAGTGCCTCCTTGAATATACCTGGATCAGGCACCGTTGAGGGAGAGCTCTGTGTTGGAGTAATGCTCCTCACTATGGCAGGAGTGACTCCAAAAGGAACACCAAAAAGACGAGCCCAAGTCGCTTAGTCGTTAATGGTATCCACCTCTTGATGCAGGGGCCCGAGTTAAAATCCCACAAGATCAATTTCTGCCCTGCCTCAAAGGGAGGTGAAAAATAGATGCCAGGAAGCTAGCTAAATCTCTAGAGTTCCTCTTTAAGTTTCTAGAAGGCCAGGTGAGGGTACAGGAAGGTGGCACACCTTCTAGAAGGGGTGACTTGTCCTACAAGGCATCTAGAGGTGTCTTGATCTTCTGGATACCTTGCCTCCTACTAGAAGCAAGCTGAGGAATCTAGGAAGGGGCAGAAGCTTCTAGAAGGAAGGGATGCCTTCCTAGGTGGGAAAAATGACAGCCTACCAAGGGCCACTCTAGAAGCCATAGAATCTACTAGGAAGCTTCAAATCTGGCATGCTTTGGTGGTCTGGAAAGCTTGTATCAGTGGTTTTACAATTCCACTTCTTGTGAGCCTTGATCCAGAGTTTATTACCAGTAAATTGAGGCCAAAAACTATTGCCAAACTCTTTGACCAGTTTTCTGCCATCCTTGGAACGAGTTGCCTCCACAGTTTCAGTCTCTCCATAAAAAGAAGGTGGTGTGAACCAACCACTGCTAGGGACCTTCCAGGGTGCACACTCACCCTCAAGCCAACAAAGGGTTACGGGCCCATGCCTTAAAGAGGTCCCAAGCCGGCTTGTGTTCACGCTTCCTAGATCAATACATGGCCGCCAATGAGCAAGAGAGCAACTGCACTGTTCTTAAGTTTGATTGGACAGGTTTTTCCTTGTGGAGGTGGCAGTTTGAGGTCTTCCTTGGCGACAAGGGACTGCTTGAGCTAATGAAGGGTGATGAGACTGCTCCACCGGAGATTGCAACGGCTGAGGTGAAGGAGGCATACAAGATGCGCAAAAAAAAGGCGTTGGCGCTCCTTGTGTCTGCGTTATGCCCACCACAACTTGGACACATCCATGGATGCACCCTGGCCGCAGACGCATGGTCAAAAATCTGCTCCATCTACCAGTCAAGCAACATTGCCAATCAGCTCTTCATCTTCAAATGGCTTGTCACCCTCCGAGTCAACAAAGGTGACAACATCATGGAGATCATGCAGCAGATTGAGTCACTCTAAGCGAAGTGGGTGGCTACTGGTTGGGAGGTCGACTCTCACTTGCAAGTTATGATCCTCCTTCTGGCCTTGCCGGACAGTTGGAGTCCCAAGATCACAGTCCTTGGTGGCTGGTCTTCTGATGAGCAGAAGTACCCGAAGGTTGCTGAGTACGTGTGTAACGAGTGGATGCAACGAGGTGGTGGAGAGAGTATAGTGGCATCAAGTTCTACGTACACAGTTCATCCTCATAGTGGAGGCCAAGGCGACAAGTGGAAGGGTACCAAATAGGGCACCAAGAAGGGTGACGAGAAGGTGGAGTGTTTCAACTGTGGCAAGGAGGGCCACTATGCACGCAACTGCCCCAAGAAGAAGCCTGACCGGTTGCAGCGGGCGGGAAGAAAAACGGGCAGGCCCTCATGGCATACAACTCCACCGACTTGAAGGGTCCGGGAGTTCCTGTCATTGACTTTGGATCAGGCCGCCACACACAATGCAACAGGGCGGCATTTATCACCTACGGTACCTCGGAGAGACGCATGACGATGGCCAATGGAAAAACAGAGGCGGCCGCCAGTGAGGGTAACGTCCTCATGAATTCAAATGTGGATAGCAAACCTGTCACCAGCATAATGCACGATGTGCTCCACATGCCAAACTTTGGGGCAAGCCTGCTCTCTATCAGCCACCGTACCCATAGGGGACTTGAGGTGCTCTTCAGAAAGAAGGAGGACGTCATCCCCAAGGAGGGCAAAGGCGTGGCTATTACGCGCGCCAAGAGAGAGGAGGACTTGTACCTGCAACGCGCAAAGAACCTCGACATCCGGATGGGGTCCAACGCCGCCAATATTGCAACGAAGGACGAAGGAGACCTAGACCTGTAGCACCACCAACTTTGCCATGTTTCTCCATCGACGGTGAAGGAGATGAAAAAGAGAGAGGTGGTGCGGGGTCTCCAAATCAGTGGCCTTGATGGAACCAAGGAGACCGTGTGTGAGCCATGCGTCATCGGCAAATCAACACGGCAGCCGTTTGTGGCAAAGGGGATGCATGTATCAACAAAGTTGGCAATGGTACACACACTTGAGAGCTCCATCGGTGGAGCTCGCTACTTTTTCACCTTCATCAACGACCACAGCCACAAACTATACCTCTACCTCATGAAGCGGAAGAGCGAAGTCCTTGCATGCATGCACGAGTTTGTGGTAGATGTGGAGCGGTAGACAGAATTGAAGGTGAAGGTATTCCGGAGCAAAAACGGCGGTGAATATGCAGGCTACCTTGGGTGGATGAAGAGCAAGGGGATTGAGTGGCAGAAAACAACTCCACACTCCCCGCAGCACAATGGCGTCAGAGAGAAAGCTAATTGCACAGTCCTTAACATGGTGCGATCCATGTTGAGCGAAGCCGGCCTTGCACTACGGTATTAGGCGGAGGCGGCACGGACGGTGGCGTACACAATGAACCTTACACCGACCAAGCCATTGAAGGACAAGGAGAGCAAGGCGTAGAAGACGCCACAAGAGGTGTGGATCGATAGGAAGCCGGTAGTGGGTTACATCCGCACCTTTGGTTGCATTGCACATGCGGTGGTACAGGCACGTGAAGGGTGGAGCAAGCTGGACCCAAGAACCCGTCGGTGTATATTCCTTGGGTATGAGAGTGGAAGCAAAGCGTACTGGCTCTTTGACCCAAGGAGGCAGCGAATTGTGCGGAGTCGCGATGTCACATTCGACGAGAAAAGCCGGTGGAAGGATGAGGAGGCAGGTCTCTCCAAAATGGGGGAGTGGCTGCCACTCCTTAAGGGGGAGACACTGGAGGACGTGAATGAGGGTGATGTCCTTGTAGCAGCACCAGACCGAGAAGATCGCCTAAGGGATGGGCGAGCGGCATGATTTGTTCCGGCCAGTTTGGGTGAGGAATTCAAAGGACCGGAGATGGACATGGAGGCAGGGAGTCGACCAATGTCTCCAATGTCTCCAAGAGAGGGGGAGCAAGCGCTTGGAAAGGATGGCACCCAAAGGGGACAGCAACAACCAAAACTGCCTCAACAGCTCCGCACAAGCAGACGTGTGCAAAGAAGGACAAAGAGGTATGATGCCGACAAGGGTATTTGGACCGGGTTTGCACAAGCATTCTTCACGCAAGAGGAGCCTCAATCTCTGAAGGAGGCACTTAAGAAGGATGGGGCTGAGTGGGAGGGAGCAATAAAATCTGAGCTTGCCTCGCACAAGGAGAACGGCACTTGGGAGCTGGTTGACCGGCCGGAGGGCGAGAAAATCATCGGCTCTAAGTAGATCTTCTGGAAGAATCTGACAAAAGAGGGGGAGGTGGAGCGGTGTAAGGCGCGGCTGGTGGCGAAAGGGTATGCTCAGAGAAAACGGGAGCACTACGATGAGACCTTTACACCAGTGGCCAAGTTCGCCTCCATCCGCACTATCCTCTCAGTGGCAGCAGTACGCGACTACGAAATCCACCAAATGGACGTCAATACTACGTTTCTCAATGGCAACCTGGACAAGGAAGTCTACATGGAGGTGCCAGAGGGAGTGGATGCGCCGCAGGGGAAGGAGTACTGGCTTCGCAAGGCGCTCTATGGACTGAAACAAGCTCTGCTCATGTGGTACCTCAAGATGGACAGTTTCATGGGTGAGCTTGGCTTCAAGGACTGCAAGGCGGATCATAGCGTGTACGTGCGTAAGCAGTCGAGACTCCACCAAATTGTCGTCCTCTATGTGGATGACCTCATCCTTGTATCTTCGGATGAGGAGGAGCTTAAAATCCTGAAGAAACAGCTTGGCGGCGGGTTCAAGATGACAGACATGGGCGAGCTTGATTTTTACCTAGGCATCGCCATCAAGAGGGACCGCAAAGCACGTACGTTGGAGATGGGGCAAGAAAAATATGTTCAGGAGGTGCTCTGCCGCTACAACATGGAGGATTGCAACCCTATTGGCACGCCTATGACAAGGACATGTGAGCTAAGCTTGAGCATGGGCCCAGGCATGGGGGACGAGAACCAGGAGATGGCTGGATTACGGTAGCAGTCCGCATTTGGCAGCATAATGTATGCCATGGTGGCGACGCGGCCTGACATTGCCTTTGCCGAGGGACAAGTGAGCCGCTATATTGCTGATCCGGGGCCGCTACATTGGCAAGCGGTCAAGAGAATCCTCCGCCACTTAAACGCGACGCCACGGTCACGACTTGTGTTTGGAGGGGGAGCCCAAAATGACTCCCTCGAGTTGGTTGGCTACTCTAACGCTGACTGGGCAGGTGATGTTGATGACCGCCAGTCAACATCAGGCTATGTTTTTGTGCTTGGTGGTGCATCAGTGTCTTGGGCAAGCCGGAAGCGGGAGTGTGTGGCGCTGTCCAGCACTGAGACGGATTATATTGCACTCGCGGAAGTTGCAAAGGAGGCGCTATGGCTGCGGCGATTGCTCAAGGAGATTGGGGTGCCGCAGAAGAAGCTGACTGCGCTCAACCTTGACAACATGAGTGCCGTCACCGTGACCAAGAACCCTGTGCTACACCGGAGGACCAAGCACATACAGATTCGGCATCACTTTGCACAAGACCTCGTTGCAAAGGGTGATGTGGTGCTTGTGCACTGCAGCACAAAGCACATGCTTGCTGATGCCATGACAAAGGCGCAACCCAAGGACAAGCATGATGCTACTTGCATGGAGCTTAGGCTTTCCCAAGCCTCTTGAGTTGCAGGTTGAGCATGGACAACTGACATGGTTGACACGCAAGGGGGAGATTGGTGGAGCAATGCTCCTCACCATGGCAAGAGTGACTCCACGAAGGAACACCAAAACGACAAGCCCGAGTGGCGAAGTCGTTAATGGTGTCCACCTCTAGAGGCAGGGACCCGAGTTCAAGTCCCACAAGATCAATTTCTGCCCTGCATCAAGGGAGGTGAAACATAGATGCCAGGAGGCTAGCTAAACCTCTAGAGTTCCGCTCTAAGTTTCTAGAAGGCGAGGTGAGGGTCCAGGAAGGTGGCACACCTTCTAGAAGGGGTGACTTGTCCTACAAGGCATCTAGAGGTGTCTTGATCTTCTGGATACCTTCCCTCCTACTAGAAGCAAGCTGAGGAATCTAGGAAGAGGCAGAAGCTTCTAGAGGAAGGAAGGGATGCCTTCCTAGGTGGGAAAAATGACAGCCTACCAAGGGCCACTCTAGAAGCCATAGAATCTGCTAGGAAGCTTCAAATCTGGCATGCTTTGGTGTTCTGGAAAGCTTATACCGGTGGCTGTAAAATGCCACTGCTTGTGAGCCTTGATCAGTAGTTTATTACCATTCAATTGATGCCAAAAAACATTTCCACACTCTCTGACCAGATTTCTGTCATCCTTGGAACCAGTCGCCTCCACAGTTTCAGTCTCTCCATAAACCGTTGGTGGTGTGAACCAGCCACTGCTAGGGACCTTCTAGGGTGCACAACCACCCTCAGGCCAACACTCTGGGTGGTCAAGACACATGTTTTTGGACTCAGATTGACCATGACAAGATCAACAATGGTATCGCAAGTGACTGGGAATTCAAAACATACCAAAAGGTTACACTGAGTGTAACTAAGTGTATTCTGAGTGAAAACTCAGGCCAAGGGCCATTTCCCCAAAGTTTGCATCTCTGAATAGAGCACCCCAATGCTGAGATGCTCACCTGTGACTGTGGAGAGAGCGTTTGGACCATAGCCATAGGGGTTTCAGCTTTTAGGGAAGGGGAGGGTGCACGGGAATCATGGACATGTGGTTGCTCCCACACAGGGGAAGTAGGCATAGGCAGGTAACCAGGTGTGACTGGTGGTATTGGAAATGGCATGAGACCACATGTGCCGGAGTAAACCGGCAGAGGACAGGTGTGCCAGAGTGAACAAGCACATGCATGGGAATAGGTGTGCCAGAGGGAAGTGGTACAGGCACAAGAGTAGGTTTGCGAGAAGGGGCTCAGACTGGCATAGGCGCAAGTGTGCCAGGAGGAACTGACACTAGCATGGGAGGAAGTGTGCCAACGGCAACTAATACTAGCAGGGGATCAGGTGTTCCAGAAGGAAACATTGAGGCAACTAGACCCACAACTAAGATGGCTTGATCATCATCAGTTGGAGAACTAAGTGCAGGCTAGGAAGCCCAAACGGATCCATCATCAAGTCTAGACTTCCCCATCTGCCAGGAAGCCACACAGGTAGGAACATGGCTGATGGCCATCACAAAAATGTTAGATAGTCTGTAGTAGGTGAGAGCCTCAAAGAAGAGAGCGTCTCGGGAGTTGATGATGTAGTGAAGAGCAGGGTCCCACAAGTGCCTTGCCTTTGACCACATGAGAAATGGCTAAGAAGGCACATGCAACCCCAAGGTGGGACCTTCACTCCATGCTGGTCAGCCCTTATCATGAGCAAGAAGGAGGTTAGCACAATGGCAAAACCTTAGCTCGTACAAAATTACATGATCCGGAAGAGGACTATGCGGTAGGCAATCCAAGACCCATGTCATGTAGGAGAAGCCCTTGAAGGCAAAGGACCCTTGAATAGCGCAAAAAATCATGGCACATACCGCATCCTCCGTAGTGTGGCCCCAATCCTCACACACATCGTTATAGTGTGATGTAGCAAAAGAAGGGAGCTAGTGATAAACACCTTGCTCAGTAAAGAATGTATTCATCTTGCCTAAGAACTTACCACCAGGATCCAAGCAGGACGTGTGAAGGGTGTGACTTCCTATGACGGCGCTTAGCCATCACTAGCTACATGGGAATCGCCAGGACGATATCGCTCTGTCAATGCGCCGGATAACAACGGTCCAAAAAACGGGTCCCGACATGGGAGGCCACCAACCGCTCTTGGTATTGCAACCAAGATAACATATCACCCTCAAACGAGGGATCCACACTTTAGGTTCGTTTGGTTTACAACCTCACAAAGTCCGCATGTTGGTCTTTAGCGTCTTCCTTTGGTTGGACACTCTGTGAGGAGTCTCAAAGGCAAGAACTGTAGATGGATGCATGCAAGATACAGGCTTTTATACTTGCTGAGCTTTGCTAAAGCTTCTGCTTGTAGTGGCTCCACTGGAGCCAACCTCGACCTACAGTCCTACTTGGCGCGTCCTTAGACCGCCAAGTGTCATCCTCAAGGCAGGCTCTAGTAAGCTTCCTAGAAGCTTCCTGTCCCAGTTTGGGCCACAAAGAAAACTGCGGCAGTCGCGGGATTTGAACTTGCGACCTCTCGTTTGAGACTCCGGTGCCTATTCAACCAAGCCAAAAAAGGTTTGGTTCCTATGATGAGCCACAGGGGACATACTCATTATGGGAAGTGCATTCCTGGCCCATCTCAATACAGACCAAGGGGGCGTACTCCATAGAGCAGTGCATGCCTTGTCTGTATGTGTGGCTAGCCAGCTAGGCAATGGACAAGGTGCATACTATTTCAACAAATCTCTCCCTTGCACCTCTGTCCATCTGTCCCTTGCTTGACTCCATCAATGCCTTAGGGCTTACACTTCCTCTGCCGCATTCCTAATGCCGCATCCACAAATGTCTGCATAGTGCAAGTCGCTCTCCAGCGGCTTGGTCATGCAGTCAGCAAGCATGCTCTTTGTTCCGCATTGCTGCAAGTCCACCACGTTCTTCATGACCAGGTCACGTGAGTAGTGCTAACGTATGTCGATGTGCTTTGTTCGCCGGGAGATGATCTCGTCTTCAGCCATCAAGATGGCGCTCATGTTTTCCACATGTACGACCATGGCGTCCTTCTGTGGCACTGTCATTTCGCCAAGCAGACTGCACAGCCATTGATTCTCCTTGCACACCTCAGACAGAGCAACGTACTCTGCCTCAGCCGTGGACACGGAAATACAATCCTGCTTCCTGCTGGCCCATGAGATGGCAGCGCCATTCAAGATGCACATATATCCACAGGTAAATTTCTTGTTGTCGAGATTTCCTCCCCAGTCAACGTCGGTGTAGCACTTCAGACAAAGGGGATCCGTTCCTTCTTGGCCTCCAAGGACGAGGCCCATGTGACGTGTCTTTTGCAGGTAGCGCAATATGCGCTTGACTGCCTACCAATGTTGTGGCCGAGGGTTGGTCACGAATCTGCTCACTTGTCCCACAACATAGCAGATGTCCGGACAAGTCCCTACCATGGCGTACATGATGCTACCCACGGCGGACTGGTAGGGGATGTCTTGCATCTGCCTTTGTTCTGTTTCGTTGCTTGGTGACATGGAGGCTTTCAGCTTTGTGTCGGTCATCATTGGGGTGCTGACACGTTTGCAGTCTTCCATGTGGTAGCGCTTCAGTACCTCACCGATGTACTTGGTTTGGTTGAGTTGGTGCCTGCTACTCGGTTGCGGTGGATGGCAATCCCGAGGTAGTACTTGAGAGGAACCATGTCCTTCATCTTGAACCTTTTGCTGAGGTCAGACTTTAGCTCATCCAGCAGCTTGACCGAAGATGAGCAGATGATCAGATCATCCACGTACAGCGCAACCAGCATCAGCCCTCTCCCATCATCGCGCACGTACATGCTTGGGTCATTCTGGCAATGCTCAAAGGAGAGGCCGATCATGAAACCGTCCATCTCTTTTTACCATATCCTTGGGGCCTGTTTCAGCCCGTAGAGCGCTTTCACCAACTTGCACACCTTGCCCTTGGGAGCTTCGACTCCTTCGGGTACCTCCATCAGCACTTCCTTGTCGAGCTTCCCATAAAGGAAAGCTGTCCCGACGTCCATCTGGTGTATCTCCAAGTTCTTTACGGCTGCTAAGGAGAGAGCGGATGGAGGCAAAGGTCACGACGGGCACAAACGTCTCATCATATTCGGAGCCCGGGGGTTGAGAGAACCCCTTAGCCACTACCCTTGCCTTGAACTTGTCGATGCTACCATCTTGCTTCTTCTTCATTCGAAGGACCCACTTGGATCCCACCACGTGGGCCTTGTCGAGTCTATCCACCAGCACCCACGTGTCGTTCTGGGCAATGGACGCGAGCTCGCTATCCACTGCCTCCTTCCACTTGGCCGCATCTGGGCCATTCATGGCCTCCGCCACTGTGGATGGCTCTCCCTGAGCCATGCACGACTAGCTAAGGCCAGTCCAATCTTCCTCATACCGCAAAGGTGCTTTCTTCGGTCGCAAACTACGCTGGGGTAGTGGTGCGGCTTCTTGCTTTGGTGCTGGTGCTTCCACAGGTGGTGGTATGTCGTCGTCATCGTCCTCGTCATCAGAAGAGTCGTCACAGTCCAAGTCACACTCGGAAGCCCCGGACGCCTCGGTATCCGCATCCATGTCAGATGTTGCGTCATCCTCCACAGCTGCTCTCCCATTCCCATCACCTACTGGCAAAGCGAGCCAGTTGTCGGGTGCTTGGTCTCCAGACTCAAGCAACACTATGCACTCTCCCGCTTTGGGAGCGAGGGTCGGGTCCAGCAGCTCTCCCTTTCCAAGGGTGTGTTCGTCGAATACAACGCCGCGGCTCCTCACGAGATTGCCTGCTGCCTGGTCCCAAAGCCGATAGGCTTTGTGTGATGTGTCGTACCCAACCATGACGCACTTCCTGGAACGTGCGTCAAGCATGCCTCCACCTTCTTTCGACTGGATCTTCACCCATGCAGTTGACCCAAACACCTTCACATGAGATGCGTTGGGTTTCTTTCCCGACCATGCTTCTTTTGGGGTCTTCAGCTGCTTGTCCTGCTCCTTTCCACGCTTCCGCAAGGCGGTTGCTGGTCTGAGATTCAAGAGGTAGCAGGCCGTTGTTGCTGCTTCTGCTCAAAAGCGAGGTGGGAGCTTGGCGTCGAAGAGCATGCTTCGCACCATGCCGAGAAGGGTCTGGTTCATCCTCTCAGCAACGCCGTTGCTTTGGGGGTTGTAAGGGGTGGTTTGCTCATGGCGGATGCCATGATGCTTGAGCCAAGGCTTGCATGCCTCGTACTCACCCCCGTTGTCACTTCCGAGTGTCTTCACTTTCTTGGACGTTTGTCGCTCCACCATGGCGATGAACTCGAGGAGCTTCTCCTTGACCTCTCCCTTTGTTTTGAGGAAGTAGATCCACAACTTGCGGCTGTGGTCGTCAATGAAGGTCAGGAAGTACTTGCTTCCTCCATTAGACGGTGTGCGGAAGGGTCCACGTACGTCACTGTGTATGAGNGAGCGTCTTCACTTTCTTGGACGTTTGCCGCTCCACCATGGCGACGAACTCGAGGAGCTTCTCCTTGACCTCTCCCTTTGTTTTGAGGAAGTAGATCCACAACTTGCGGCTGTGGTCGTCAATGAAGGTCAGGAAGTACTTGCTTCCTCCATTAGACGGTGTGCGGAAGGGTCCACGTACGTCACTGTGTATGAGCTACAAGACATGCTCTGCTCGTTGGCCTCCTCTCCCAAACGGCTTCTTCTTTGCCTTCGCTTGGAGGCATGGTTCACACAATGTACACCCTTCGCCATGCTTCATGGTGCACCCTTCAATTCCGCGGACTAACTCTTGCTCCTACATCTTTTACAGCGTGCTGTTGGCCACGTGGCCAAATTGCCGGTGCCACAGCTCAGCACCAGTGTCCTTGGTTGATGTGGCGGCCGCAACGGTCGCCGGTGGTGCATCCTTTGGCTCCGGTGCCACTATCTTGGTGGCACATGCAAGTCCCTCATCCGACGCCTTGGTGACTTTGGTTTGAAGCACGTAGAGGTCGTCGACTCTTGGAACTTGAAGCATGAGATCATTTTTGGTGTACAAAATCTGGATGTCCTCGTATTTTAGGGCCACCGCTTCCTTGTTGGTGAACAGCACTGTCATGTTGTTGTCGGTGATTTGTGACACGGACAACAATTTAGCTGCGAAGGAGGGCATGTACACCACCTTTTTAAGGTTGACCACCTTCTCCGCACCATTCACGTTGAACGTGATCACCTTGTCCCCTTCGCCCATGGCTTGGACGACGTCATCGTTTGCACACTTGATGCGCATGACAGATTCGGCCATGGAGAGAAATCCACCCTTCTCTTTTGATGAGTGGTGGTTGGTGCCCGAGTCAAGGGCAAATGCCCCGGGCCTAAGGATCGTTGCGCCCTTCATGGGCAGCCGCCTGGCCATCATGTTGGTGAGCTCCTTCTTCTCCTTTCCACCTTTGCTCCCGCCTTCTTTCTTGGGACTACGGCAGTCCCTAGCCCAGTGCCCAGCCTTGCCACAGTTGTGACAGTTGCCGGGCTTCTTGGAACTCTTCCCGCCACCGTTGCCTTTCCCTCCACTGCCACCGCTTCCGCTGTTGCCTTGGCTGGAGGGAGAGCTTGCACTTTGTCCACCGAAGCGAGAGGCATAGGCTAAGATGTTTGCCTCACTGCCACTGCGTCGCATGGACTCGTTGCGGGCGTGTTCGGCGACAGCCTTGTACGTCAGATCTGCCTCCTTCGAACCGCCAAATACGGTGATCAAGGATCCCCAGCTTTCCAGTAGCGCCATTAGAAGGATCATGGACGCATGTTGGAGTCGAGATTCCATTCCATTTGCTGGACCTCTTGGAGCACGTTGTCGAACGACTGCAAAAATGAGGATATACATTCTCCTTCGCTCATCCTCATCGACATCAACCGTTGGAAGATGAAGAGTCGGTTTGCTAGGGCATTCAATTGATGCACGCGTGCGAGTTTTACGTAGGCCTCGGCAGCCAACGTGCATCCTGTGATGTGGGAGTGTTGAGTCTCGTTGATGGACGCCACAAGAATGGCGAGAGCCATGTTGCTCTTCATCGTCCATGCTGCAAGGCCAGCTGCATGCATCATCACGGTCGCATCGGCTGGTGCTATCTCGGTCCCTTTTAGGATGTCGAGGTAGCCACGCACGTTCATGACAATCTCAAACTGCCATTTCCACAAGGGAAAACCTAACCCGTGAATGTGGACATACCTCCCTCAAGGCGGGCTGGAGTCGGATCCGCCATTTCTTGCTGTTGCTCGTCTTCTCTGCTTCGCTGCTACTCTACTTTGTTGAGGCCGATGAGGCCGATGAGGCTGCTGATTGCAACCGTTGTAAAAAGGTGCAGTTGATTCCGTTGCATACCCCTCCTGCCGATGATCGCCTAAGGCCATGGTGCCGTCGTGAGAGAACGGACTCGGGGTCGTACCACCTTCTAGAAAAGGGTACAACTTAATCTCATTGGGGCTCGAGGGTCGTGTCCAACATGGACAGAGTTGTTCCTCGTCCCCTAGTCCGCCACGTGCGCGCACCCTACCTGAAGAAGCCGATGGAGCCGATGGAGCAAATGGAGCCGTCCGATGGTCGTGTCCCTGTTGTACCTGTGCGCCCTGCAAGACCACGCGCTAGTCAGTCTTGGAAGGGTGCCTTAGAACCAGAAGTGTGGGCCCATGACCCTTTGTCAATGCGCCGGATAGCAACGGTCTAGAAAACGGGTCCAAACATGGGTGGCCGCCAACCGCTCTTGGTATTGTAACCAAGACAACATATCACCCTCGAACGAGGGATCCACACTTTGGGTTCGTTTGGTTTACAACCTCACAAAGTCTGCATGTTGGTCTTTAGTGTCTACCTTTGGTTGGAGACTCTGTGAGGAGTCTCAAAGGCAAGAACTGTAAATGGATGCATGCAAGATACAGGATTTTATACTTGCAGAGCTTTGCTAAAGCTTCTGCTTGTAGTGGCTCCACTGGAGCCAACCTCGACCTACAGTCCTACTTGGGCCGTCCTTAGACCGCCAAGTGTCATCCTCAAGGCAGGCTCTAGTAAGCTTCCTAGAAGCTTCCTGTCCCAGTTTGGGCCACAAAGAAAATTGCGGCCGTCGCGGGATTTGAACCTGCGACCTCTCGTTTGAGACTCCGGTGCCTATTCAACCATGCCAAAAAGGGTTTCGTTCCTATGATGAGCCACAAGGGACATACCCATCATGTGCAGTGCATTCTTGGCCCATCTCAGAACAGACCAAGGGGACATACTCCATAGAGCAGTGCATGCCTTGTCTGTATGTGTGGCTAGCCAGCTAGGCAGTGGACAAGGTGCATACTATTTCAACACGCTCTTGTGGCAGAGGCTGTAGACCCACCATATCTAGGTGAATTCATCAATCAGGGTAAGAAAGTGTTTCCCCTGATCTAAGAGAGTCTTGACACGGAGTGGACCGAGAAGGTCCAAGTGGATTAACTCCAATGGATGCAGTGTCCGGAAAGTGAAGTCAAGGGAAGTGCAGCGATACATGTGACCCGAGGTTCCAAGGTGACTATCACCGCGGTCGTGGAACCACAATCCACATCGATGGGGCATCAATGTGGATCAAGGTTGACTTTGAAAACCGCACGGATACACTCCCCTCCTCCCCCCCCTCCCTGCCTGGACATCTGACCAAATCTGTCACGGCCAGTCAGTTAGTACCTCTTCCGTAAAGTTGGGGTGAAGCTCTCCCCCCCCCCCCCCCCCCCCCCCCCCAGCTCCCCGTCCGAGCTCTCCATGTTCAAATACCACACTTGAGTTATTGCCATTCATGTTGTGTAGGGCTTGCTTGATAAATTAGGCAATTCATCTCTTTGAAACTCCCAGTTTATCTGTTTTGCATGCAAACTCCGTACTTGAGATTTAGGCTTCAAACTTTGAGCTTCAAATTTTGAACGTTGAACCTTGAAATCCGCTTTAGGATTTTTAGCTTTGAACTTCTAACATCATACCTCAAACTTCATACTCCATACTACCTAGTTAACTTTTTGTTGACTAAAGTCTGGCATTTGTCTTTTGAACCTCAATTCTTGAACTTTGAGCAGTGAGGTTCGCTAATTCAATTTCAAGCAAAGAACTCCTGCACAACTAGTTTTGCTCTCTTAAACTCGATCTGGTGCTTGAAGCTGGGTTTGCCAGCTGGCAGTGCCCTGGATTGCATTTTGTAAGGTGTAAAACACAGCCAACGTGAGTCAGCGTGGCTGACCATGTGAGAAAGCCAAAACTTGAGCGACCATGGATTTGATCCACAACTGCATTAGCAAAAAAAGAGGGGACGTTGGATGTATAAGACACCCAGGACAACCCAAAGATAACACAGTCCCACCCCAGTAGAGGCCGATGTTCTGGGGTGGCCGATGCGGGGGGGGGGGATCACTTTGATGTGCCAGGGTGGACATAGATGTGCCGGGGTTCGGGGTGGCCAGGTGAAGACTGCATGTTCCTGTGATAATGGAATAACGAATCGGTCTTGGGTGGCTTCTTGAAGGAAGCCGCATTAAGACCGATGATTGGCTAAGTCCAAATGAGCTAGGACACAATATCCGAGCTTACATGGTAAAGGTGGTGATGTAAGAAATTTTGGTGTTCGAGAGAGAGAGAGAGAGAGAGAGAGAGAGAA
>SZWC01002807.1:122224-136298 GCA_023375785.1 Penium margaritaceum | reverse complement strand
ACACATATGCACATACACGTGCACACACACACACACACACACACACACACACACACACACACACACACACACACACACACACACACACACACACACACACATTCAAGGCACTGAGAAACATGGCTACGCCTTGAATATCTCTCAAGGTTGGATCTCACCATGTAGAAGCCCATATCTCCAGGCAACAGTTGTACTCTCCCGGAATTTGACTTGGGAAAACGTGATGCTTTCTTAATTGTTTAAATATTCTTGTGGAGGAGGCTTGAACTCAGACACTTTGGGATGCCCTGGTCTATTTCTTCATCGCTTGAGGATTCTGGGGGAGCCACCCTATGTTCCCGGGTGTTGATCCTTAGGGGGCCACCATGCCGGCCTTGGGCTATGTATACCTGAGTAGTCATCCTCGATTTTGATGCCAAGTGGCCGGGCTTGACCCCCTGTTGGCAGTGTGGCCTCTCTTGTGTGATGCACAAGCGAGATGCATGCTCACCGGTCCTAAGATGTTTGCTCCCCCCCCCCCGCCTACTTTTTCTGCCTTGGTTCTAAGTGCAATTTTTTTCAATTTCATCCATGGCATTTTTGGTGTGTAGGGGTCTCCCCACAAGCTCTTTACCTTTTCATTCCCTTAACTTGCAAATCCAATAGTGGCTACACTCATGATCGCGTCTTCTTTGATCCAGGCGGTGAAGGAGGCCAAGGAACTTCAAATTGCATACACGATGAATGACCTTGGTCCTTAGGCCATTTTCCTTGGGATGGAGATCGTGCATTGTCGTTGGTGGTGGAAACTCTTGCTGCACCAGGTACATGACACCTGCATTGTGGAGGAGCGAATTGCTAATCTCGGACAGGCATATCTGTGTGCACTTCCCACAGCCTCCACCCCCATCACACTAGATGGCATGATGTCCTGAAAGTGGATGATCAAGCATGGCTTGGGAAAGTTGGACGTGACCCTTTACTTGTGCTTCATCATCTCTCTGATGTACTTGGACACAACCACATGACCCAACATCAACTTTGCTGTTAACCTCCTTGCACAGTTCTCACAATGTCATCAAGCAAGACCCTTTAGGCAGTTGTACAAGTGGTACGGTATGTGGTTTTCAAACCACACATCAGTGTTTGGTGGTAGTCAACAGCTATACAGACAGTGACTGGGGTTGGAGTCCTAATGGGTGCAGACAGACAAGCTATGTGTTCCTGCATGATGGCATTGCTGAGTTGTGGTGCAACAGCAAGAAATGTTGTACTGTACATAGTTTGTCAAAGGTTGAGTATGTTGTATTTGGGGCTGGGGCGGCTTAGGCGGTGTGACTACAGCGCTTGTTTCATGGGTTAGGTCAGTCAGTTCCTTCCATCGTTTTTTGTTGTGACAACCAGAGTGCTCTTGCCATTGGAAAAAAATCTGGTGTGTTTCATGCACACACAGAAACAATCTTCCATTGAGCATCACTGTGAGCGTGATTTGGTGGAGAGATAGGTGAAATCTGTCATCTGGGTCAGCATGGGCATGCAACGAACTGAATTTCAAAACAAGGAACAAGAGAGTGAGAAGTGCATGGTGGCCATTTGTTCTGTCGGGCTTCTCCCCCTGCCAGAGTATGGATGCGAGAGGGTGTGCATGTAGATGGATGGTTGAGCATTATTTTTCACACTAGTGTTAGTTCTACACGCTTATGGACATGCATACCATCCGGTCATGGAAGAGTGTTGTTTTATGAGCCATCCCAATATGGTTGTAAAACATGCTCATACCACTCGGTCGTGCCCATGGTTGTGTAGATCCCTGATGCGGATAATTTTTGCGCCATAGCACCGTCGAGTGGTGGCCCGTCCACCAGCAGTTACCAGATAGCTACCAGGACTTCCGGGTGCTAATTGGGGCCTTCTGCCAGAATTCTTTGTGTTCTAGGATTCTCTCGATGTATCGGCCTTTGAGCATAATTTGCATGTCTTGCATTGTGCGTCCACCATTGTTGCAGGTATTGTGATGTGAGTCGTCTCCGTCTTTCTGTGCAGCTTACTATGACCAGTCTGCTATGTCCATGCTAATACGTCTCCCTAGCCCAACCATGTCTGTTTCTTGCACATGCTTTCTTGCTAGTACGTCATTTGACTGGAAAATGTCGCAAAATCAACTGCAGCAAGCCTAGGAAGCTTCCTCATAGTTTCTCGTGGTATCAAAATGGCGAGTTCATTCTCACTAAGCAGCACCACAGAGATGCAACACCAAAAGCAAACAGTGAGAGTCACCGCAGCAGCCATATCATAGGACCTGTCGTAGTAGACGTCGACAGCAGAGACGTCGTCCCGTGATATCACCATGTGACACGTAACCGGAGGCAGCAATAGCGGCAGCAGCATCTGCGAGCAGCAATAGCGGCAGCATCATCCGCGAGCAGCAATAGCAGTGCAACACCAGTAGTATAGGCTCCAGTAGTGCAATAGCAGCATTACAACTACTGTAGCAACATCAACAATAGTAGCAGAAATAACTCTATAGCAGCACAGGATGAGTGGCAGCGGCTACAACAATTCAAGAGCTGTAGCAGCACCTACTTTATTGTGCAGTAATACTGCTATGCAATAGCTGCTACTTTGTTGTGCTATGTGGCAGCACTATTGTGCAGCTGTGTAGGTATACACAGCCCCAACGTAGCCGCAAGCACGGGATGACGCAGTCACCCCCTCCCACAACCATGCAAACTCTGTGCAAGTAAGAAGTTATCAGCTTTGCTGGCGTAAAACATGCTAGAATTTCTTACATTGGTGTAAAAAATACTGGCATGTCACCATCGGTTGTGTTGATGTCAACAATGTTTTGGTCAGTTTTCCCAGCATTCCAACTTCTCAAGAAACTTTGACGTTTTGTGATTCCAACAACTTTGACCCATGTTGAGCAACCACATGGGATCCGGCAGTGACAAGGGAAAGGACCTGAATGATCCCTATAGCTTTTGCTCCCTGTCGGGCTCATCGAGCCCATGCACTCATGTCATTGATGAGCTATGACAGGCACGAGATGAGATTAGGCGCTAGTAGGAGGTGCAGTTCGCCACTCTCTGGGACATCCACACCTTGTTATAGAGCCTACAAGGATTGCACCAGACTCCACCTAGCATAGCTGGATCTACACCATGAGGCCAGCTGACTAAATCCACTGGCTTTTCCAGGGAGCAGCAGGTATCTAAGGAACATGATTCAAAGTAGGAGGTAGATGCATGGAGATGCAAGATTTGCACGCGACTTGATGGCGTGTACCTCGTCCCACAACGCACATGTGTGCCAGACCCCCTAGAGATGAGTGACAGACTTCTCCTTTGATGAACTGCCCATTCCATGGATGCTTGTCCCAGGGCACGAGGTTATCCTCCACACAAAGCGGAGACCAAAGGACTCGTGAGAACTTGCCACCTTGTTACGATAGTGATGTTGGGTTTGACTGCTGAGAGGTGCTTTTCCACATGTGGGCTAATGCAGAGGGGGTTTGGCCTACTACCTCAACCAGTATCAGACCGCGGACACCCACCAGTCTCAGACAGCAATGAGAGCCATGCACAGTCTGCTTTACGTCATTCCCCAAGAGTGGGTATTTCCCTTCCTAAGCGCTCCTGGGACGGGTGTCGGGATCTGACCCTGGACGTGGATGGGAGTTGGCCCTCACCTTGTTGGCTACAGAGACACGCGACGGGGACTGCTCGACTTAGGGAGTTCCACTCTCTGTGCCAGGGAGATTCAGAGTCGACAGAAACAAACTGATGCCCTACGATGCGCATCTACAGCCCACTGGACACTGGCAGAGGTTCATAGCTCTGGACGGTCAACACTGTCATGCTCAGTGTGCACATGGAGTACACGGACCTCTTCACCTTCTTCTATCAACCCGTCCTAGAGGAGCTTTCTGAGTTCCTTGAGCTGCTTCCCTAGGCCCAACATTCCTATCGCTAACGGAAAGTGGCCAAGGAGGCTACTCACACGCATCAGGCAAGCTCCTTTGTAGCGATAATGATTGCATCCTCGACAACCCCTCTTGTTCTCAGCTCCTCCTCGTCCGCTTCTTTTTCCTCTCCCTCTTTCCTGCTTGCATGAGATGAGGGTGTGGCCACTGCCACACAAGGAAAGAAGGGGAAAAAAATGTGACAAGGGGAATCTGCAACAGTAGCAACAGAAACCAGCGAGCAGTGGTAGGACGCTCTATCCATCACTACAATTGCATTGGCACTTATTGTTACACGGAGTGCCAACAACCCTTGGAATGGAGCCAGATCACATGTGGCCTCTGGGCTGTGCATGCCCAGCGGACGTCTCCCGGCACCATCCAAATGGGTTGCGTGATGACCGTTATAGAAGCCGTGCCTTCTACCACCCCTAGAATCAATGCCCCCGCCAGCACCAGATACATTGATCCTTTGGTTCACACAATCGTGGAGCTTTTTCAGCTACAGGCGCTTCTCATTAGGGAGGTGTAAGTGTGTTTTCACAGGCGGATGATCCTCAGACAGCTTGACCTCCTTTGTCTTTTGCACGTGATGATGCTTGTGGGGAAGCTCAGTCGGCTTGTGATGAGGATCGACTAGATATCATTGACTGGCTTGATGAGTCACAGGTCTGTACTGTTTTCCATAGTCTGACATCCTCCACTGAGCATTCAGCAGAGGCTGGGTGTTCTGTGGAACGTTTTTCAGTGTCGGTGACAAGTCGTGTGCCAAGTAGCACCTGGAACATTGACTCAGGTGCCACCTATCACATGACCTATCGTTGTATTAACTTTGTCATGCTCAGCCCCGTTGTGTTCGCTCGGTCAGCTCTCACAGGGTCTGGCCAGTCTTTGCCTATCTAGGGAGTCGGGACGTGTAGGTTCAATGTTTTGTCTGACCCCTTGTACATTTCTAATGTGGTCTTCGACCTCGTTTTTTAGCTTCACCTGCTCTCAGTTCGTGCATGCACCAAGATGGTTTTCATTGTAGAGCACTCAACTGATTGCTTCCATAGTGACTGCTCAAGATACACATACCATTATTCTTCGTGCCTCCATTCTTGATGACCTGTATTCCTTTTCTCGTTGTACTCCCTCTTGTTCTTCTTCCTCTCCCTCTTCTGTGCATTTTTGTTACTTGAGTTCTCTCCCCTAAGTACCAGTGCTTTCTCCATTTCCGCCTTTCCCATGTGAGCATGGACACCATGTCCAAGCTCATTCGGATTCAACTAATCCTTGATCTTGACGCGGATCCTTTTGAGAAGCCGCCCAAGACCGATTGCATTTTCAGTGCCTAGGGTAAGGTGAATTGTTGCATTTACCTTCAATCTACTCCCCGGGCAATATGTCCACTAGAATTTGTCCATTTGGACCTCTTCTGTCCCCTCCCAGGTGAGTCCCACTTAGGTGAGGGTCGATATGTTCTCACCCTAAGTGATAAAAACACAAGGATGTAATGGGTCTACAGCCTCTGCCACAAGAGCAATGCTAACCTAGCATTTTGCCTTTGGATGGTGATGGTTGAGCTCCAATCTCGTCATACCATTCAAACGTTCTTCTCAGATCATGGTGGTGAGTATTTATTCCAAAATGAACACATTCTTTGTTGAGCACGGTGTTTATCACTAGCTCCCCATCCACACTAAACCACAACAGAATAGTATGTCTGAGCATTGGAATCACACCATGGAGGATGTGGTCCACGTCATGCGGTGTGAGAGTGGTCTTCCAGGGTCCTTTACATTTGAGGGCTTCACCTACATGACATGTGTCTGCAATCACCTGCCGCAATCTCCTCTTCCAGACCATGTCACACCCTACGAGTTGTTCAAAAATCATGTTGGTCTCCGTTTCGCTCACGACTGGCGATCACCAGCCTTCTTTTGGTACATTGAGGTCCAACAAGGTTCAAAGGTCGCACCTTGGGGTCGCATGTATGCCTTTCTCGGAATCTCCTCGCAGTCCAAGGCCTAACACTTTTGGGACCCCACTCGTCATTGCATTATGGTGTCTTATGACACTCTCTTCCTTAAGGCTCTCACCTACACCAGCATGTCCATCATTGTGTCACTGGCCGCCGACTACATTCCCATCCGTGTAGCTTCCTGGTGGATGGGGGAGTCCAGGAGGGGTGATCTTGGGGGGGTCTTGGTTCTATCCGAGCCTCATCACTTGTGGTTCGGTCTCCAAATGTTGACAGTTCGACCATCTTGCCCGTGGGTCCGGTAGCCTTATTGTTCCCCTTTGGCACACTTTATCCCATGCCAGTTTCATTCCCTTCTGGCACACCTAGTTTTTTGCCATCATAAGTCACATTCAGCACACCTGATCCAGTACCGGTATCCGTTTCATCTAACACACCTGAACCTACGCCGGTGACAACACCTCCAGTCACACCTGTTCCTGTACCTGCACCTGCTTTCCCTGCATGCGGGCCGGCACTTGTGCATGATTCTCCTGCACCCTCTTCCCTTCACTTAGAGTCCACAGTCCCTGTGGTTGTGGTTCAACCGCCTACTAAGCCTGAAGTGAATACCTCAGCACCAGACTACTCTCATGACCTCTGTGGTCATCTCTGACCTTTGGTCTTTAGAGCTAAGCGGACAGCTGACTTGTTGCCCAGACAGCCAACTCATAGTGTTCATAGTGCTGAGCCTCACACAGGTAGACTACAATGAGGTGCATCCAATGTGCATTGTCAACCACACATTGGTCTCCCAAATGTACATCCAGTGAGTTCTTAGTCACTTGCAATCTCAGAGCTCATCTTGCCGTGGTCAGACCAAGTCCGCGTGCATTTTTGCCACCCGAATCTCTTCCTTGATGATATTTGATCCTGGCACGTTGAAGGATGCAATCTCGGCTGAGGACACAAAGTTGTGGCGTGGTGCTTGTGAGAATGAGCTGAGAGACGTCCGTGAGTAAGATTTCTATTTGCTTGTCCACCTCTTGCCTGAACAGAAGGCTGTACAGGCCAAGTGGGTCTCTTGGAAGAAGTTGAAGCCTGATGGCACACTAGATCACTACAAGGCCTGCTTGACGGCCAAGAGGTTCTCACAGGTGGAGGATATGGATTTTACTAACACGTTTACACCGGTTGGTCGTATGACCACAGCTCACGCCCCGATCAAGGTTTTTTCTCACCACCACCGAGACATGCACTGGATGGATGTGAACAATGGGTTCCTCCATGGCACTTGAGAGGATGAGATTTATGTGGTCTAGCCACCAAGCTTTGAGGTCGGTGAAAAATACTGGCGCTTACCGAAGGTTTTGTATGACCTGAGGCAATCAAGCGAGTGCCAAAACCTGGATATCAATGGCATACTGACACGTGTCGGCTAAGTGCGAGGTGACGCCAGCCCATCCCTATCTATCAGACGGACAACTGTGAGCTTCACTGCCACCCTAGTCTACGTTGATGACCTCATGATTGTGTGTGATTTCATGGAGGTCGTGAAGGAGGCCAAGACAGTCGTCTAGGGTGCCTACAAGATGAAGGATATTGGTCCTATAGCTATCTTCCCTGGGATGTGGATCGTACGTGATCGTGAGTGGAAAACACTCTTGCTGCATCAGACATGTTTCGTCCGCATTGTGGAAGAGCTGTTTGTGGTCCTCCTTGGTGCATTTCCCACAGCCTCCAGCCCCATCACACTTTACTGGTAGGATGCTCTAAAGGCGGATGAGCTAGCTTAGCCAGGCAAGACAGTGGACATGACCTTTCACTTGTGCCTCATTGGCTCTCTTATGTAGCTGGCCATGACCACACAACCGACATCTCCTTTGCCATCAACCTCCTTACACAGTTCTCCTAGTGTCCTTTGGCAAGTGTTGCAGTGCGTGGTTTCCAAACTGTACCTCGAAACTGCTTGTGATGACATTGTTAAGTGGCAGTCGAGAGCTCCACAGACAGTGATTGGGCGTGGAGCCCTGATGGACGCAATCAGACAGACTATGTGTTCCTCTTTGGAAACACCATTGCATTGGGGGGTAGTGGTAAGCAGGAATACAGTATAGGTAGCTCATGAGAGGCTGAGAATATCGTGCTACGGGCTGGGGCGATTGAGTTAGTGTGGCTACATCGTCTCTTTTGTGAGTTACGTCAATATGTGCCCTACATCATTTTGACTTATGATATCCATAGTGTTCTTGCCATTGAAGAAAACTTTGGTGTGTTTAATGTACACTCCAAACACATTGTTGTTGAGCATCACACTGTACTTGATCTTGAGGAGCGACAGGTGATATCCGTCATTTGGATTAACATAGACATGCAACCGGCTGACTTCCTGACCAAGGTGGTTCTCCATAGAAAGTTCATGGTGGCCATTCGTTGGTTTTCTCTTTTCCTGAGGGTGACTAAGAGCGGGTTGTATGAGCATGGATTGCTGAGAATTTTGTTGCACAGTTGTGTCGGTTTTGCACAAGTATAAACATGCGTAGTATCCAGTATTGTGGAAGTCTTGTGATGTGAGCCGTTCCCGCATTTCTGTACAGCTTACTGTGACTACTTGGTTGTGTCCACGCTTTTGCAAATCCTTGATGCGGACCCAGCCGATGTCGGAGCATCGATGCTTGGTGACCCCACCCTCTAGCATTTGCCACACAGTTCCCACAACGTCAGCTGGAAATCCTAGACTAGTGCGGCGTGTTGAGGCTGCAGCATCGCTGGAGTAGGCATGGCCCCAGGCTCGTTGCTTTGCACTGTTGCCCCCTTCCGTTGCTTTGAGTATGTGAGAGAGAAAACTGCGCGCTGAGAAGTTAGTGCCAGAAAGGCAGACAAAGCTGGAAAGAACTGATTAGCAACTGAGAATGAACAACAATGGGAGATCCCTCCAAGAACTAGCTCACCCTCATCTCTGTAGCGCTTGTTGCTCAACTCACAAGCGAATCACAAAAATGACCTATTTTCTGGCAGGCAGGGACTTCTCGGTGAGCCTTACGAGACAGTTGACAGCCCGAATCTTGGGTATCGTCCGTTTTCCCTTAAAACTGGACCATACTAACATACTCATGCTGCAAACGTAGTCGTGCGGTCAGAATCACCTAGAAAAATAGCGGTAAGGAGTTAAGGCTACCTACACCCAGGAGGCGTCTAGGCTAGTCCCCGGTTACAACAGTGCCCAAAAAACCTGAAACTCGGATCCCAAGCAAAACATGACACTGCAATTGACACCGTACAGACAGATCTGGCACAGGACGCGAGCAAACAGCTAGCAGCTGACCGCTAGCGGCGTGACTGCTGAGGAGACCTGCCGATGGAGGTAAGCACATCATGCGTCTGAGGGGAAAAGGCTCCAACAAGCTGCGTGTGGACCTCAGCGTGCGTTGGCTCCACTAGATGATGCTCCAGCAGCGTCGCGTGTTGCCGTTATTCATTTGCACGTTGATGTATACAAGCAAGGAGGACACAACATAGCACAATGAGAGATGTGTAAAAACCAACACTCCCCCATGACTCAGAGGCGCAGTGCACATGAGCAGGCAACGATCACATCGACCAAGCATGCAAGACTCCCCCAGGATAGGTAATACATGAGCAGGGGTAGAGAGACTAACTCACGGACGCACACCAACCGCACTCAGAGCTTTCTTGAACGATTCACACGTCTTTGGCTTGGTCAAGAAGTTAGCTAACTGTTGTGTTGTCCCAACTCACACAATGCTCACCCTTCCATTATGCAATAACAAACGTACATAGTGATGCTCAACAATCACGTGCTTTGTGCGCGTGTGATGCGCGCCATCATCGTCAATGATGACCATGGTATTCTCATTGTCACAATGCAATGTGATGGACTCAATATACTGACGCAAGTCTGACAACAGACGGTGCAATCACACGCTCTCATACACGCCATATCCAAAAGCCACAAGCTCAACCTCGGCACTGTTGCGTGCAATGCAGGCTTACTTGCAATTGTGCCACGACACAGCCATGTCGCCAAGGAGAAAGATCTAGCCACTACGGCTCTTGCTGTCCGGGCTATCAGCCTAGTTACTATCTATTGAAGATTGCTCCTCTACATGCCCAAGTGCGGCGCCGGGAGGCGCCGACCAACCGCCAGAGACACGAAATTCCTTGTCAACGGATCTGGTGACTTGATGATTGCTCGAATCCTCAAATAGAGGATTGCCCCTAAAAGTCGACGATTTTTTTAATCCGGTGGAGCTTGTTTCACTGGAATCGGACTAGTAACAATGGGAGATATGGGCTTCCAAAATTGGGGTGTGCGCAGCGGCTCTGGGAGCCGGGCCGCGGTTCGACTTTTGGTAAATAATTGTCGGAATGAGTAACAAAATGCCATCTGGGGATTTTGCTCCGGAAGATCTACTGAGGCGTCCGGTGGATGATCCGCCGGATTTCAAGACTGCAGTTTGTTACTGAGGGACTTAGCCAAAATCTTGGCTCGGAGTCCGAAACTCAGTAATACAGTTTGTTACTCGTGGGTTTGGTCAAAATTCCGACTGAAGGTCCGCGAACAGGTTTCGACCCACATCAATCCCTATCACCAAACTCGATGATTAACTCATTGAAACAGACCCCAAAGGCGCGAGGGGCGCCGCCACTACAGGTAGGGACATCTGTGCCTTCGGAATGGCGTTTTGATGGGTCCTTGATGTGTGGTGGCACCTCGGCGGGCGACATGGTGCGCGCCGCCGACTGAGCAGCTGATTTGGGGTGCTGCGCTTCGGCTGACGTGGCAGGAGCTACGGTGATCAGAATAGTGCACGGTTTGGTGTGTTGGAGAGCTCATGACTAGCAATACAAATGTTCAGATCATGTCCATGTCCAAAAACTGATGCAAAATCGCGTTACTCCCTTTGCAAAAGTGACTTTCTCACATTTGTCTTCAATTACCGGAAACAGAGCGTGTGGCGACCAGAAAGCTCACGCTTAGACTCAGAACCACCCGCACAAAACATAGCCACGAGCACTGAAGACCCATTGGGCCACGTTGGAACCGCACCCCGGTTTCTGACACTATCTGTGTATTCCACTGCGACAACGGACGATATCCGACGGTACATGAGGCCTCATCGTGGAGTCAAGACGACATAATGCAGCACGCGGATTGCGGCCTCAAAATGGAGGTGCCACGGGTCCTAGGGAAACTAGGCCAAGAGGTTAACGGGGAACAATATGTCTAGCCGCGCCGTTGTTACAAGAACAAAACCAGTGACCCGATGACTCTCAGATACGTTGTCCTATAAACTAGCTCTCCCACAATGGCTGGGTCGAGGCTCTTCAGCCTTGCCTAGCCATCGGGGGACATGTGTGAGGACGCGCTCGGCACGAGGAGAGTCAGCTGATGTGGAGGGGTCAACAAACACAGACTGGGCGGCTGGTCAGAGGGGCTAGCGCATGCAGAAGGGACCGTTGGCCCAGAGGGGCTAGCAGACACGGACATGGCGGCTGGTCCTAAGAGACCAGGGGATGCAAACAGGGTGGTTGGGCCAGAGTGACCAACAGATGCAGACGGGGCGGTTGGTCCAAAGGAGCTAATAGACACGGATGGGGCAGCTGGCCCTCAAGGAATACGAGATACTGACAAAGTGGCTAGCACGGAGGGGCTAGCAGAGACGGACGGGACGGTTGGCCCTTATTGACCAGCGGATGCAGACGGGACGGCTGGCCCGGCGGGGCTAGCAGACACGGACGGGGAGGCTGGCCCTGAGGGACGAGCGGATTCGGACAGAGCACCTGGCCCGGAGGGGCAAGCAGACATGGATGTAGCAGCTTGCCCTGAGGGGCCAACGGCTTCATACGGGGCGCTTGGCTTAGAGGGGCTAGCAGACACAGACGTAGCGGCCGACCTGAAGGGGCCAGCGAACGCAAGCGATGTGTCGCTTGAAGCGGCAGGATGGAAGACGGACTCACCACTCCCCCATGCAACGCGAAGGAAAAGAAGCGTTTACCGCTTTGTGGGATGCTCTGACCTCGGTGCCAGTCCTATGATTAGCCCATCCAACGGTCGACTACATCACAGATGTAGACATGTCAGAGTGAGCCATCGGTGCAATCCTTCTACAAGACCACGGTAACGGAGAGCAACCGGTCGCCTTCATGTCTCAATAACTGTGAGGTCCGGAACGCAACTGCGTCGGACACGAGAGAGAAATACTGGTGGACATACATGCATTCAAGACATGGCGATGTTATCTGGAGTGCCTCCAATGCATCGTACGCACCAACCACCATGCATTAAAATATCTGAAGATGCAGCCAAACCTCAATCACCGTCAAACCTGATGGATGGAGTTCCTTGAATCTGGGTTCGACTACGACATCGAGTACCGGCCAGGCAAAATCTATTCGGCAGACGCACTCAGCCGCCGGCCAAATCTAATGACTAGGGTGGCGATGCTATAGCTGCAACGAGACCCATATCTCGAGCGGGTGTTCATACGAGACTACGACGAGCACGACAGATACGACATGGAAAAATTCTGGTACGACGCACCCTATTGGCGACGGCGATTTACTTGCCAGGTGGTCATTCCCCCCAATGACAAACTTCACCGTACGCTGCTCAAAGAATACCACGACATAGGACTAGGTGGGCACTTTGGAGAAGACAAGACGCTGAAGAAGCTAGAGAAAAGTTACTCATGGGACAAGATGCAATCTGACATGGCCAACTTTTGCAAATCCTACGACACATGATAACGACAAAAATTCCGTCGCACATGGCCACTCGGACTTTTGCAACCGCTCCCTTGACGGAACCGTGGGCTGATATCTCCATGGAATTCATCACGGGATTGCAAGTCACACCCGAGGGATATGACGCAATTATCCCGTGGTCATCGACAGGTTTTCAAGAATGTCCCATTTCATCCCAATGACAACCACTGTCACAGCCAAAGGAACAGCACGGCTGTTTCTTAACAACATCGTGTTGCTACAAGGCGTACCAATGTCCATCACAAGTGACAGAGATGGTCGTTTCACGAGCCGTTTCTGGCGCGAACTGATAGAGAAACTTCCTGGAACCTTCCCAACCGCTTGCCACTTAACCAAGCGTCAGCGCGGAGTCAGTGTGTGACGACAGTCACAAGTCATGCACGACACTACAAGGGTCTCGGTAGGGACATGTACAGAGTGTGAGGAAGCTCAAACATTAATGTAATTGCAGAGAAGAATGACAACTGATAAGCATAGAGCATAAATGGCTGCCGCGGGGTTCAACGGATGACGCACGCGACATTTTCAGTTTGCCTTAGAACTGGCCCAAAACCACTGTTTTGGCCATAAACCTTTGCACAGGTATCCAAACCCATCACCGTTTGAACCTAGAAATGCAAAATCTTGAGCTGGTTGCTATGAATGGTCACACGCACAAGTCTAGAATCGATCAGTAGATAGATAATGCAAAACATGCAAATCGGGCTCGAGAGCCACTCCACCGATAAAACTCTAGCATCTACACAAAAACCACATAGGACCACGAGAAGCACCCAGGATGTCGTAGCACCTGTCGAGCAGTTGCAAGTGTATGGAGCCACCACTCGTCGGTGCTCTAGCGCCAGCTGCGTCCGCATGAGGGGTCATGTCGTTGTGCTCTCTAACACAAATGCTCCATACCACCCGTACGGAGTATACGAATAATCACCATGTCGTCCCTCGTGACTGGTGGAAGCCACACAAACCAACACTCCCCCTAGCTAACACACCCGTCACCACAATTATGAGTGGGGGGCTACACTGAGTCTGTTGTAAACACCAATGACAATAGAAGGGCTCCTTGTGACAGTGGTATAACTCACCAGGTGCATGGTTCTCGACCGTGCAAGACGTAAATCACACACCCATTTGCCAAACATCACACAAGAGGTACAAAGCAACAAGGTATCCTCATGGCCTTGAAACATGTCTCTAGGGTTCGGGTCTCAACCACACCTACTCGCATGCATGGAGCATACATAACACATGGAGGTAATGGGTCTCCACATTACACCGGTACAAGTCACCAGGCGCGTGGGTCTCGACCAGCGTAACCTGGAGCATCGTGCCAGACACAACCTAACCATGCTTTCCTCATATGGGTGTCAGGCCAAAGCCCACATACCAACACTCCCCCTGGGCTG
>SZWC01002807.1:107191-122069 GCA_023375785.1 Penium margaritaceum | reverse complement strand
CCCCCCCCCCCCACCAAGGAGGGAGCAGCTCCCCCATGGCCACATACACCTGCATAGCAATAGCAAGGGTGATAACGATGCTAAAAGGACATACGCGCACGCAGCCTCACCCCACAACGTCGGTGAAACTCTCTTCATCATCATCGTTATCATGGTCGTCACTGCTATGGTCACCTGCTATTGTGAGTGGTGCACTACTAAGGGCCTCCTCAAACTACATCACTTGTTGTATGCCTGTCAGATTTTGAGCCGCACATCACCATGCGAACTTTGTAGCATGGAGATGCTTGTACAGCTTGTCCAGCTCTACTGTGGCTGCCAAGTGACTAGCTATATCTACGGCATGGAAATGGTAGGCCGCGGAATGAACTTGATGGTGGACCTCGATCGCGTGAACATCGGCACTAGCCAGAGCCTCCTGTAGCCTTGCTACCTTGACGCGTAGGTCAGCCATCAGATCATTTGGTGCCTGGTCGCAAGCTGCTAGCAGGGCGTCGACACCAGACAATGCGTGGACATCTACAGTGTTCGCATCCGTAGATGGTGTTGCTATGGAGGCACTAGCTACTGATGACACGCTTGTCACTCGACCGTCAACTGCTAGCCGGGCGTCGGCATACATCGATGGATCTGCCTCTGTGGTGTCATTGCCATCATCGGGAGCCTGTACGTTGTGGGCATCCTCCGAACCCTTGGTGTGCATCCAACCTTCCATTTGTTGTTGAACGTATGCCTGTCGCTGATGTGCATCCTATAGATACTACTTGACTGCCTCGAGACATGTGTGCACATCCTCTACACACTCCTCGGCATCCCGTCGTGCTGGAACATCTGCAATGTAACAACGGATGCAGGCATCCAGGAGCTCGGCCATGATATCCTGCACGTGGACATCCGCTCGAGCCACGATTGCCTCCAGCTTGTTGAGCACGGAGCACAAGCACTCGGGTACAGGAACTACCGATTGGATGAGTATAGCTATGTTGGCGGCTGGAACCAGCATGGTGTTAGTGATGCCAGCCAGGACAGTTGTGAGCTGGAGGTCTATAGGTCGCTCTGCATCCTCCACGGTACATTCATCTACAAGGGTGACTACAGCATGCTCATCAAAAACCGCAGAAATATTTGCCTCTCGGCTGTCAACAGTGTCGACCACGGTAACAAATCCTCCAGCACGGGCCGCCGGTGATGAGCCATCCAGTGATATTGCCTCCTCCAACTTTCGTAACAAGTCCAACCGCCTCCACACTGCAACGTGAAACATCCACTTAACCGCCTTGAGGTGCGTGTACACATCCTCGATGTCAACTACTACTAACGGACGACCCGCGTTGTCTACGGTGCTCAAATGTGTGCTTGTTGCACGCAGCTCAAGCATGAGTTCCTGTAGGTGCCTGTCCGCATGTGCCACTGCATCCTCCAGGTTGCAAAGCGCAGAGTGTAAACGCTCGAGCACAGGGGCCCACTCGACTGCTGGTACATCAGCTACTACTTGAGCTACATCCTCCGCAACGGTTGCTCCTCCACAGACAGCTATCGTAATGGCACCAGCCATAGCAGAAGATGTAGCAACCTTATCATCTCCTACCTCTCCGGGTACCCCCTCCGCACGTGTACCTACAATGGCTGATGCTGTGGCTGAGGGAGCTTCTACCCCTGCAGAGGCCATACTGGGTGTTACAGGAGCAACAACCATCATGGTGTCTGGGTGTCCACTACCGGCATCTTGTTAGTAGTAGTGACTATAACTGTTGCTACTTTCACGATGTCGATGGCTACCGACACGCCCACTGCCTGGAGGTCTGCTCCACATGTGTCGGCTATCACCGCCATTGCTACTACTACCCCATCCATTGCTCCTACCGCACCTACCTCTGTGGTTGTGGTCTCTACTACATCAACTATAGTCTCCATCTCCATCTCCATCTCTACGTCTGCCTCCAACTCCATGTCAGACCAATCATCCGTCTCTGACTCCATGTCAGACCATTCCTTGGATGTCTCGTCCTCACTAAGAGCGCCCTGTCGTGAAGCACCATCCGTCACATCCCTCCAGCACTCTATAGTGTTCGCCGGCGGATACTCCATCCCCTCGACCAACGCACCGATAGAAGCTACAAAGGGATGCCATACCAACCCTACAATTGGGGAAGACAGCGTCATCTCCGTGGTGATGTCCGCCACTACTACGACTGTTGCTGCCTCCTAGGCACGTCTCGCCAAACGTGTCGTCTGCTACCTCATATGCCGAGTGCGAGTGCGACGACGATGAGCTGAAGGGACTACCGTGAAAGCGGAGGGGTCAAAGGTCTGCATGACTCCAACTGACTCAAAGAGCGGAGGGCGTCAGATGTGGAGCTAAGGTCGAGGGGCATGGCATCGTCAGGTGATGACACTGACGAAGGTGAGGATGGCGAGGAGGAAGATGTAACCATCTGTAGCGACATGGTGGCAACGACCCGCTTAGAGACCACATGGTTTGTGAGCTATTGCACCATGCTCTTTAGACCCTAGAACTCGACATACAACACCACCATAGCTCCACTGAGGGATGCCACAGTGTCGGCTGACAACGTCTCTAAGTAGGATGGTCAAGATGGGTGGGAACGTATCCAGGATGGTCGCCACCCGGCAGGGCGCTGGCGACACTAGTTCCAGCCATGGTGTCGATCGCCACAGTAGTAAGAGGAAAAGCCGTTAGATGCATGAGGCGTGTGCCACAGCTGCAACTGCCACTGTGGAAGTGGCGTGTGCCGCGCATGTAATGCCGGTCCCAACCACGACGCCGGCTGCGCTCCTTGCCAAGCCAGTCTGCTCATCTCCGGAGCTTGATGTGGGTGAGTGCACACGGCACTTGCTCCCATTGGCACAAGGCCACGTGGGGAGGTGGGCGATTGAAGCACAGTCTCTCATAGGTACTGAGACGATGTCACAAGGACGGCCACCACCACGCTAGTGGTGCACTACTATGCGACTGCTACGTGATTCCTATGTTGCTATCGCGCGGCTAGTGTAATATGTGACCTCAAGTCGCCTTCGGTATTGCTATTGTTGTCGTTGCTGCCTACAACCGTCGTCAACGCCACCGGCGCTGGTTCTTGCCACACTTCTACTAGCTGGTAACGTTGTTGGTGGTGCCGCTGCGGCTGCGGCCGCTGCTACTACACCAGTCGCCGTCGCCAACCATTGCCTGTGATCCCCGACCACCACTTTCATGCTACTGAAGTTTACGTCCCTAGACCCTTCTATTTTCTTGGTTCACCAAATGCTCGATGCTAGTGGGGTACCCCTTCTTGGGGTTTTTCTTCAGGGCCCCTCTCAAGGGGCCACCCTGTCCTTTTCTTCTCGCTATCATGCTTGACACCTCGAGCGAGCTCGTCAAGCGAGCTCCCTCGATGAGCTCAATTGTCGAGCAAGCTCACTCGGCGAGCTCGTTTTTGGTGAGCTTGTCCATGGGTGAGATCAACGCCCCCCCCCCCTCAGTCTCGTGGGTGGGACGTCATAGCAAGAATCTGTACAACAGCTTCCTGATGCTACAACGCTGATTGGGCAATCTATAGCTGCTCCCGCGGCTGCTGCCCCTGCTCCTGCACGTGATGCTACTGTTGCCAATTCTATAGCACACGCAAGAAAGCGCCACTACAACTACTACTGTGGCTACTGCTTGCCACCACTACAGTTGTAGCTACTCGTTAACGTTGTTAGTATTGTTGCACCTGCCTGCTGCCGCTACTACTGCTATAGATGTTGCCCGGCGTTGCCGTTGCTGCAGCTGCACGCAATCGTCGCCACTATTGCTGCTGTTCCTGGCGTTATGCCTGCTGCTCAATCCCGCTCCTGCTGTAGCTACTTGTCGGTGCCGCTGGTATTGTAGTTACTTGCAATTGCTGCTATTGTTGTAGTTGTTCCTGCTCAGGCTGCTATCCTCTGTTGATGTTGATGCAGCTGCCACTACTGCTATTTGCTGCTTTTCCCACGCCTGCTATTTCTTCCCATTGCTACTGCTAACTTGGTTTCTACTACAACAGCTGCTCTTTCCATAGCTTCTACTGATGCTGTAGTTTTGGCCGCTGAAATTGCTGCTACCTCTACCACGGTTGCTGCAACCAGGCTACTGTTGAAACTGCTACTCACCGAGACAGCAGCTCAAGCAGTTGCTGCTGCCACCAGTGCTGCAGCAACTGCTCTACCACTATTGTTACACTTGCTGGCCACCGCCGCTGCTACCCCAGCTACTGTTGCTTGCGGCTCCTACCATTGTCTCCGCTGTCTCCACCGCTCCACTACAACTTCGTCGTGGTGGGTCCTTTAAGGATCTGCTGCTACTACTATGGGTGGCTGCCACTGCTTGTACTCACTTCAGCTGCTACTGTGTCTCTGTTGCACAGCAGAACAAGCTGTGGATCATTTGCTTTGATGCCAAGAGAAAAATCCTGGAACCTTCCTAATCGCTTGCTACGTAACTAAGCGTAAGCGTTGAGTTAGTGCGTGACGGCAGTCACAAGTCATGCACGAAACTGCAACGGTCTGGGTAGGGAGACGTACAGAGTGTCAAGAAGCCTAAATATGAATATAGTTGTACAGAGGAATGAAAACACACAAGCATACAGCATGAATAGTTGCCACGGCACACGACGAATGACGCACGCGAGAGTGTCTTTGTCTTAAAACCGGCCCAAAACCACTGTTTTAGCCATAAACTTGCACACAGGTATCCAAACGCATCACCGTCTGAACCTAGAAATGCAAAATCTCGAGCCGGCCAGTTTTAAGACAAAGACAATGTCGCGTGCGTCATTCGTCGTGTGCCGCGGCAACTATTTATGCTGTATGCTTGTGTGTTTTCATTCCTCTCTACAACTATATTCATATTTAGGCTTCTTCACACTCTGTGCGTCTCCCTACCCAGACCATTGCAGTTTCGTGCATGACTTGTGACTGCCGTCACACACTAACTCGGTCACAAGTACTATTCAGGCATTGATCGGTGGACATACAATGCAAGAGATGCAAATTGGGCTCGAGAGCCAATCCACCGAGAAAGCTCTAGATTCTGCACAAAAACCGCAAAGGATCCTGACAAGAACCAGGGATGTCGTGGCAGCAGTCGAGCAGCTGCTAGCACATGGAGCAACCACTTTTTGGTGCTCTAATCCCAGCTGCGTCCGCGTCAGGGATCATGTCGTAGTGCTCTCCGGTACTACTACTCCATACCACCAATACGGGGTATGCAGATAATCACCACGTCGTCGCTTGTGACGGATAGAAGCCGCACAAACTAACACTGATGACTCGCTATGACAGCGAAATTCAACTTTCGACTGTGTTTCATCTTCAAATGGATTTTCAAACCAAGCGGACAAATCAGACGCTCAAACAGCTTCTCGAGACGTGAACCTCACGGGAGGGATTGGGCACAAAACCTCCCGACCGCCAAAATCGCATAAAACTTGGTAGTTTCCACCGCAATGGGTAAAACTCCGTTTGAAGTGGTGTATGGAAAACCTCCCGCCACACCAGTCGGACTACGAAGTCGAAGCATTTTTCCCACGGCCAACGTTCACTGGTGATACTTCTCCACCATCTGGGAGGAAACACAACAAATGCTCACGAAGACACATGCAGCAATGAAACGAGCACCTGACTAACATCGCAGCGACACCGCAGGTGACAAAGTCCTTCTCAGCTCAGCCAACACCAAACTACGCTCAACCGATTGTTCGAAGGTCAAACCTCAATGGTTGGGACCGTTTGAGATCGAGCGCATGCATACCCCCTTGGTTACGCGACTCAAACTCCCCGACGCTATGCAAGTTCATCCGGTGTTCCATGTCAGCACACTCAAACAATACCAAGACCACGGAGAGAACATCCCCATCAGGGATGTCCCTTCTCCTCCTGCTTTATTTCATGAGGACACAGAGTATGTCATCGAAGACATCGTCGCCCATTGACGACAATGCAAAACGATAGAATATCTTGTCAAGTGGCACAGATATGATGGCTTGCCCAACAGCTGGGACCCTATGAAAACCTTCAAGACATCGATTGCCTAATCTATGGCTATTACCACCGTCAGCGGGCTACATTTATCAGGCGTCGGGACGTCTTGAAAAAATGGGGGGGAAGTGTTACGTACCAAACGTACACGAGTCCCTAATCTTTCCAAGTGGGCATTACCGTTGTTACACAAAGAGTCCATCGCGTCACGGGACCTCAAAAATTCATTCCAACGGTCAAGGTGTTGGTGTGTGGGGTTTGGCTTGACATCCTTTTGAGGACAGCGAGGTTACTTGGGGTGTGGCATGATGCAATGGTCGAGGTTCTGCTGGTCCAGACCCGCACACCTAGTGAGATCTATCGTTGTGACGTGGAGACCCATTGCCTTCATGTTTTATGAATAATCCATGCATGGCGTGGTGGAGATCCGGAAACCGAGAGATGTTTTCTGGGGTCACAAGGAGACCTTGTTTCTTTGTATCTCTTGGATGATGTTTCACACGTACGTGTGTGATTGACTTCTTGCGCGGTCGAGGCCCAGGCATTTGGTGGGTTACACCACTGTCACGAGGAGACATTGGAAGAAGTCAAGCTTACGAAAGATAGTGAGTGTGGTTCCTCACTCGTCATTGTGGTGACGGACGTGTCAGCCAGGGAGAGTGCTGGTTTGTATGACTTCCACCCGTCACCAGGGACGACCATGGTGATTACCCGTATACCTTGCACTTGTGGTGTGGAGCAGCAGTACTGGAGAGCACGACAACATGATCCCTAATGCAGACGCAACTGGCGCCGGAGCACCGACAAGTGCTGGCTCCATCCACCAACAGCTGCCAGACAGCTGCCAAAACATTGTGGGTGGTTGCCGAGTTGCTTTGCGGTTTTTCTACAAACGCTAGAGTCTTCTCGGTGGACGAGCTCTTAAGCCCGATTTGCATGTTTTGCATTGTCTGTCCACTGATCAATGCCATACTTGTGCGTGTGACCAGTCGTAGCGTCCGACTCAAGATTTTGCACCTTTCGGTTTAGACAGTGTTACGTTTGGATACCTGTGTGCGGAGTTACGGCCAAACCAGTGGTTTTGGGCTGGTTTTAGGACAAACTGAAACAGCAGTGTGCGTCACCCACATTGCGTCGCGGCAGCTATTTATGTTGTGCGCTTATCAGTTGTTGTCTCTCTTTGAAAATGCTATTGAAGCATTATGACACTCTGACTTGTGTCTCCCAGCCAGACCCTTGTCACCGTGTGTACAACGTGTGACTGTTGTCACCGTCTGACCGGACACTGACGCGTAGTCAGCGGCTGTGTCGCTAGGAAGCTTCTACGCATCTTCTCATTGTATCATAGCAAACGAGCCACAACTCGTTGTGCTGTGCAGCAAAGACATAGCAGCAGTAGCAATAATGATTGGTTGCAGGGGTAGCCACCCATAGCAAGAAAAGCAGATCCTAGAAGGACGCGCCAGGACTACGTTCTAGCGGAGCCGTAGAGGCAATGGCGACAGCGACGTTAGTTGCAAGCAACAAAAGCCGTACCAGAAGCGGCGGCAGGAAGCACTTGCAGTGGAAGAAGTTATGGGAAATAGCAGCAGCTGTGTCTGGCTACCGGCCTATACATATAAAAAGAAGGGGAGGAGAAGCAACTCGCAGCAGTAGCTTGAGGCGATGAATGCAAGCAATGGCAGTGCGAAGCGGCGACAGCAGCTTGTTGCTACGGTGGCATCAATAGCAACGAGCAACAATAGCAGGTACAACACAAGCAACAAACAACAACACTGATAGTTGTGGGTGTAGCGGCGAAGAGCACCAGCCTTAGTAGGAGTAGCTATAACAACAATAATAGCAACAAGCAGCTTCAACAGCAGCGGCAACGACATGTTGCGTCAGTAGCAGCGATGTCGAACAGTAGGCACAGTTGCAGCACCAACAACAATAGCGGTGGCGACGGTGAGCAGTTGCACCGTACTGTTGTATTAGCACACGTACTCATCAGCAACAATAGCAACGGAGCGCGCAGCAAAGACATCGATAGTGGCTGTAGCCACTATTGCCGCTTGCTTGTAGCGCGAAGTTGGAAGGCAGCTTTGCGTTGTAAGCTACGAGCTCACTTGTTGAGTGAGCCCCCTCGACGAGCACACAGCGCTTGCTCGTTCGATGAGCTCGCCAAGCTTGCTCGTTTGACGAGCTCACCGAGCGAGCTCGCTCAACACGCTCGCTTGCAACGAGGTTCGACCTTGTACACATTAAAAAGGGGAGGGGGAGAGGACAAGGGAAGGTTCTTGAGAGGGCACCCTAGAACAACCCTTGAAGGGGCACCCGAGGAGGTGGCTCCTTGAAAAGAAAAACCGAGGAGAATAGGGGGAGTCCTCGAATGGGGCACTCAAGAAAGACCCCGACAAGGGATACGCCACTCGCACCGAGCGTTCGGTGAACAAAAGAAAAGTGAAAAGAGAATAATTTGAGGTGGCCAGGTGTCACAGCCGTTGGTTGGTAACGGCGACCGGTGTAGCAGCAGCAATTGCAGTCGCAGCGGCACCACCTGCAGCATTGTGACTGCAGGAAGTGTGGCAACGAGCACCGTCATTCGCGTTGACGGCGGCCGTAGGCAGCAGCGACAGGAGCAGTAGCACCAAAGGTAGTTTAACTTCGCACATTACGTATCCCACACAACAGTAGCATAGTAATCGCGTAGCAGTCGGAAAAAAACGCACAACCAACATGGGGGTGGTCGTCCTTGTGATGTCATCGCAGCACGTCTGAGAGTTTGTGTTTCGATCGCTCACCTCTCCTTGTGGCCTTGTGCCTACGGGAGAGAGTGCCCTATGGACTCATCCACGCCAGGCTTTGGAGATGAATACACTGGCGTGGCAAGGAGTGCGGCCAATGCCGTGGTTGGCACCGGCACTGCGTGCGTGGCAGACCCCGAGTCCACACTGGTAGTTGTAGCCATGGCACGCGCCTTGGGAGTCTACGGGCTTAGCCTTTTCATATTGTGGCAATCGGCACCATGGCTAGTGCCAGTGTTGCCAGCACCCTGTCGGGTGGCGATCGCCTTGGATACGGTCCCCGCCCTTCGTCTTCACCATCCGACTCAGAGACATTGTCAGCCAATACCGTGGCAACCCTCAGTGGAGTTATGGCGGTATTGTTTGCCGAGCTCCACGGTCTAAAGCGCATTGTGCAAGAGCTCACACACCATGTAGTCTCTAGGTAGGTCGTTGCCACTGTGCCACTGTGGATACCCCCGCCTTCATCCTCGCCATTCTCACCTTCGATAGGGTAGTTGTCCGACGATGCCTTCCCACCAGACCTCAGCTCCACATCCGACTACCTCCAGTCTGTCCTGGAGTCAGTTAAAGTCATCACGACCTCCAACACTGTCGCTCTCTTAGCCATCCCTTCTGCCGGCACCTCTCGTGCACACACTCGCCATGTAAGACAGCGGATGGCACGCCTTGTTTGACGTGCCCAGCAAGCAGCAGCAATGGCGACAACGGCAGCTCCAGTAGTGACAGACGTTGAGGAGCCAATTCCCTCATCCCTAGTCGCGGGATTGGTACATTACCCCCTCTCAGCTTCTGCTGGTGTGTCCATTGAGGGGAGGATGGAGTGTTCGCCGATGACTACTGTGGAGCCGAGGATTGACGTAGCAGACGGAGGCGTATGACGCACTCAGTTGGCACATCATCTAGAGGGGACAGGCGTCTCTGTTGTGGGGGAGGACTGCTCATATGAGGAAGAGTGGTCTGATGCTGAGTGAGCTTCAGAGATTGAGTTGGAGATTGCAGCCGATGTGCAGGAGGGAGTGAGAGAGGCAGTAGAGGCCATTGATACCTTGACAATGGCTAGGACAAAAGGAGCTGCTAAGGCAGTGGTAAGAGTTGCATCAGAGCCATCTTCCTTGTTCCTGGTCGTCGGGTTGGTGCTCCACCCTCTCCAAGTTTCTGCCAGTCCATCGGCCGGTGGCGGTGTGGAGTGCTCGACGACAACTACAGGATAGCACAGGATTGATGTGTCGGATAGTGCTATACGGCGAGAGCATGTAGCCAACCGCTACGAGGGGGCAAACGTCCCTTCTGAGGATGATGATTGATGCATGGGGGATTGGTCAGACATGGAGTCGGTGAAAGACGTAGAGGTCGAGTGAGCTTTCATATTCGCTCCAACTATGAAAGGAGCGCAAGATGACCCTTGTACAACAGCACATGTCCGTTTGTGTGATACGCCGGCGGTGCCTAATGAGCTTGCAACAACCATCATGGAGGATGCAGAGTGAGTTGTGCACCTCCAGTTCATGGTTTCCTTGACCAGCGATGCTGACACCATGGGGATTCGAACCGATGATACAGCTATAATTCACATGCACGAGCGCCTGCACTCTGCGATGGACGCTCAGGAGGCAGCTGTGGCTAGAGCGGAGGCGCACATGTAGAGTCTCATGTCCGAGCTCCGAGAGGCCAATAGCCGTTGTTACACCGCGGATGTTCCATGATGGGCTGTTGGTGAGTGTGTGGAGGATATACACATGTATTTTGAGGCAGCTCAGTGGTCTCTACAAGATGCACGTCTAGAACAAGCAGACCTCCAGTAGTAGGTGGATGATGGGATGCACCCCAGGGGTCGCGAGGAGCACCACGGCACTTACCGCACCTTGGATGACCGTGACGACGCTGCGGATGCACATGTACCTACACATGCCCACGTTAGGCAAGCAGGTGACAGTCGAGCGACAGGTGTGTCAGGAGCAGCAGATGCCTTTGCAACAGCCCTTCCTACAGCCCCAGACGACTTACGTGGCGACTCGTTGTCTTGTGCCCATGCCCTGCCAGCAGCTCATGGCCAGGCGGCACCTCAGTCAACGACTCAGGTAGAGGACATCCACTTGTGCGACAAGCAAGAGCAACTCCACTCCTTTGTATGGGTTGAGACTGCGAGGCTGTAGGAGGCTGTGGCTTGTGCCGACGTGCACACGATGGATGTCCACCGTCAGGTGCGTTCTGTGACTGACTGACTACATGTCGCAGATGCAGCTAGTCAATTAGCTTCCGCGTCAGGGCTCATCGAGTTCTACACATGCCTCGAAGTTGTGGAGGCCATGAGGCGATGTGCAGCTCAATGGTTGGAGGCCATACAACAGGTGATTGTTTTGGAGGAGGCCCTCACCATTGCACCAGTCACATCAACACGTGACAAGAGCAGTGACGACTACGACAACGACGACGACGACAGCGACAACGGCGCTCCGAGGTGAGGCTCTGTGCGAGCACATCCCACCACCAGCATAACCACCCTTCCTATTGTTGTGTAGGGGTATGTGGCCATGGGGAAGCCATGCTCCCTCCTCAGGGATTGTGTTGGGAGCAGCCATCAGCTTTGCTCGTGCTGGCAGTCTCTGCAGCCCGAGGGGAGTGTTGGTGTGTGGGCTTTGGCCTCACACCCTTTTGAGGACATCGAGGTTACTTGGGGTCAGGCATGATGCTATGGTCTAGGTTATGCTGGTCGAGACCCGCACACCTGGTGAGTTCTACCGGTGTAGTGTAGTGACCCATTGCCTCCATATGTTATGTATGATCCATGCATGGTGTGACCGAGACCCGGACACCCAGAGATGTTTTTCGGGGGCACGAGGAGACCTTGTTTCTATGTATCTCTAGCATGATTTTTCACACGTAGGTGTGTGATTGACTTCTTGCACGGGGTTGCACCGTTGTCACGAGGAGACCTTGTAAGAAGTCAAGTTTATGAAAGATAGTGAGTGTGATTCCTCACCCCTCGTTGTGGTGACGGACGTGTCAACCAGGGGGAGTGTTGGTTTGTGTGGCTTCAACCCGTCACGAGCAAAGACCATGGTGATTACTCGTATACCTCGCACTGGTGGTGTGGAGCAGAAGTGCAGGAGAACACGGTGACATGATCCATGATGCAGACGTAGTTGGCACCGGAGCACCGTCGAGTGTTGGTTCCATCCACCAACAGCTGCCAAACAGCTGCCAAGACATCCTGGGTGCTTGCCGCGGTGCTTTGCGGTTTTTCTGCAAACGCTAGAGTTTTCTTGCTGGACTGGCTCTTGAGCCCAATTTGCATGTTTTTCATCGTCTGTCCATCGATCGATGCCGGACTTGTGCGTGTGACCAGTCGTAGCCTCCGGCTTAAGATTTTTCATCTTTAGGTTTAGACAGTGTTGCGTTTGGATACCCATGCGCGGAGTTATGGCCAAAACAGTGGTTTTGGGCCGGTTTTAGGACTAAACCGACACTGTCGCGTTCGTCATGTGCCTTGCGCCGTGGCAGCTATTCATGCCGTGTGCTTGTCAGTTGTTGTCTCTCTTTACAAATGCCATTGAAGCAATATGGCACTTTGACTTCTGTCTCCTAGCTAGACACGTGCCGTCGTGTGTACGACATGTGATTATTGTCATCGTCTAATCGAGCACTGACACCCAGTCAGCGACTGTGTCGCTAGGAAGTTTCTACGCATCTTCTTACGAGGGCAAACCAGCCAACTACCCTCGCCTCTAGTGAATCTTCGCAAACCTTCGAATACTTCCACCACTCTTGCGAAGCTATGATAGAAGTATCATGACCTTTGGGTCTACTTCTTGAGGCATCGAGACGGATCTAGATTTCTAAAGTTGCATCTCACATCTTCACCGACGATTCGAGAAGCCCACCGATTTCTCGGCACGCATCGCTTGACAATCGACCTAACTACCCCAATTGTCTCATTCGTAACTTGTCACTTGTGTCTATATGTTGGATCATTCTGAAAGTTTTCATTGAAGTGCACTTGCCGCTAATTGTAAATTTCTCAAGTGTCTCAAATTCTTAATCGTGTTTTGCCTCGCAGCTTCTACATGTCCAACATCTACCCTTCGTTCGGCACAACAGCCCCGGCATCTCCACAAATCCCAACGGGGGATTTGAGTCCTGATGATATGGTACCAATGTTGCGGATTCGACGGAATCCTTTGCTGACTAGGCCAAAATTGCGGTGCTTGAAGGTCTCGGACCTTCAAGCCATCTCGTCCAACTGCCCAAAATCTCAGGTGACCATGCACGCGCCACTTGGCTCCTTTGACTGGTCGGCGTGGTACTGCCACGCTACAAACAATCATAGATACTCGTTCCTACATTGATTCATGATTTAAGGGCCGGGTTTAACACATGGGCTGTTTTGCACGCTAAAGCAGCCCCCCGTCAATTATTTAGGGCCCAAAATCTGATGCTGATTAGATGGCAGCTCTGCCATGTGCTACCCTAAGGACATCGCCACGGAGGACAAGCCGTTGGGACAGAACGGCCGGCGGAAGTGGCCAGGGGCTTGTCCGATTCTGTCCGCACGGAGCAGCTACAGCATCGTGCTGGTGTGCAGCAAGCAGCGATTGATGTCGATGCTGCCGGCAGCGATAGTCGTACCACCACTATCCTCCGCGAAAGCCACCGAAATGCGGTCTGCCGATGTTAGCATCGGTTTGCACGATCTGAACAATTCACAACATTCAGCAAACCGATCGGAAAAAAAGGTTATGGCTGGTGTCTCTTAGTCGGTCGCCGACGGTCGGACCGGACGCGGATCGTAAGAACGAGGCCGCGCCGAGGCGGCTGCGTAACGTTCGTCGGACAGGACAGGCTGGCCGTCTCCCTCCTGACATCGTCGGAAAGGGAACTCTCCCTTCCCTCTCCCTCCGTGCCTCCTTAGCCTGAACCTCCTTAGAGAGGACGAGGGACATCGCCGGCGCGCTTGGGACCCGTCCGGAGCCGCCTCCCCCAGACATCCACGCCGCATACATCGTAAATTTTGTCGTTTAGTGCTCGGAAGGGTTTCGAGGCGTGCTCGTCACCGCGCCCATCCAGCAGCACGACGAGCGTCGTGCGCCACCCACCACTCCACCCTCGACCTTCCCCCTCGCTCTTCTACCACGGGCACTTCGTCGCGACCCCCATCGCAAGTAGGTAGATTCTTGCCCACACGCGCACATCGCACTGCCGCGGGCTCGTTTTCCTGGCCACCGACGCCCGCCTCGCCTCGTTGCGCACCTGCAACAGCAACCGGCGATCCCTCCTCCCCTTGTTAACTGCTGCGGGTGAACTACACTTTCCGCATTCCTTTCCCGAAGTGCGAGCATCCCGTCCGGCCGCCCACCTCGCATCGCGAAGAGATAATCAGCAGCCTCACCACCAAGCTTCAAGGCAGTAGCAAATTGCCCCGTGCGAAGGGCAAGGCAATCCCTGTCTCTGTCCGGACGCCCCCGTTCCCCGATACAGGCCTCGTCGAAGATTCCACACCATCGCTCGCAGATCCATTTCTCCCAAATCCATCGCACATCGAATCCATTTTCTCGCACGCCGTCGTAGCAAGCCATGCAGAGCGTACGTTGCAGACGTCTCAGGCACGATGCGCTCCACGATTGCTCCTCACGACTCTGCTCTAGCTCCTCCCGCTCCCCCCCCCACTCCTTCTCTTCCCCTGCCCCCTCCTGCGGCCGCCGCTCCTTTCCCTCAAGAGCGGCCGCGCTTCGATTAACCAACCTCCATCGACCACAGCTTCCGACTACCCCCCTCATCCTCCTCCTTCTCCCTCTTCTCGCTCTCACCGCGGGCGGTTCGGAAGGAGGCGGCCGGGCTAGCGGCGCGGCCGTGGCCGCTGCGCAGACCGTTGCGGGAGCGGGTCGCGCAGTCCCCCGGCATGGCGCGCTCGACTGGTCTACCAGCCCAGGTGAGAGAGGGAAGGATGATTCTGACGATGGATGTGAGAGCGAGAAGGTCGAGGGCTGCCGCTGTTGTCGGTGTGTTAGCTGGTCGGAGAGTCGTGGGAGCCGAGGTGCCGCACGATTCGTTCGTGGATCAGAGAGCGAGGGAGTGAGGGAGGGTGGGAGGGA
>SZWC01002807.1:77937-96575 GCA_023375785.1 Penium margaritaceum | reverse complement strand
TCTCTCTCTCTCTCTCTCTCTCTCTCTCTCTCTCTCTCTCTCTCTCTCTCTCGCATGCGTGCGTGCGTGCGTGCGTGCTTGCGTGCGGGCGTCAAGTGCCACATTGGATCATTCACAAGCCAGCTGTAGCCATATTGGGCAGGATGCTCCTTCTTCCACAGCCTTTTTTCGAAAAGTCTGAGCTTGAGAATTCAAGTTAATTTGTTGTAGTTGTCACATGAACTCAGTCCAGTGGGATTATTGTCCATGAGTTTTGGTCCCTTTCAGATGCACACACCAATTGTTGTCAGCCATGTCGACATCCTAGCTCACCTGTCCCTTGCAGATGTCTCTTGCGGTACTTCTCAACCCTCCTTGCTGGACACATGAAGCCAAAAGGTGTGAACAGGGAATTGAGGAAGTTGGAGTTGTTTACACCAGAACAGCGGACATAGTGTGTGCACGAGCAATCATAGTTTGTGCGCCATCTTGGCTGGTCTGCAAGGTGAGCTTTCCCTGTGGGAAAGCTCACCTTGCAGACCAGCCAAGATATCATGCTATTGGAGTAGTTGTTTTTATAGCGTGGTCTTCGAGAAGCCTAAGCCTATTCAGCACACATTGGCCCTCACATATGAGACTAAAATAGTTCTTAGTCTTGACACTGCGTGATTCTATTTTTCGCACATTCTGTGTCAGTTTGTGCGCTCTAGTGAGTGTAGAAAGTAGTGTTGAAGAGTGCCTGCAACTTTGCGTTATTCGTGCCAAGATAGGCGACACCATGGAAGTGTCTCATAACCGGGAGTCGAAGAAACGAGTCACAAGTCACAGTCAACAGAGATGCTCGACATGCTAAGTGTTGTTGACGGGTGCCCTCACAGGGCACTGTGCTATGTGTTCCATTGTGCGCAGTGCCTCCAACCCCATCACTCCTGAGGGGACAAAAGGCACTAAAGGTCGACAACCCAGCTGCTCTCGGGGAGCCGGTCAATCAGACCCTGAACGTGCGAGTCATCGGCTTGCTCATTTACTTGGCCACCACGACACAGCCCGACATCGCATTTGCCGTCAACCTTCTCGCCTAGTTCTCGCAGGCACCGCGACCACTGACACTTGATGCGACTTTGCGCGTTGTGCGCTATGTCATGTCCACTCCCCGCCTCGGTCTCACCTATCGGCGGCGACCGTCTGTCGTACTTGACGCTTACATGGACAGCGGCTGGGCGTGGAGCCCTGACGGTAGAAGCCGTACCGGCTACATCTTTTTGCTGGGCCGTACTGCTGTCTCATGGCGCAACGTGCAGCAAGGATAAGAAAATGCGTGGAAGCTTCCTAGCGATATTGCCGTTGACTAGGCGTCAGTGCCTGGTCAGACGGTGACGACAGTCACAAGTCGTGCACACAACGGCAAGGGTTTGGCTAGGGGACACAAGGCAAAGTGTCAGAATGCTTCAATAGCATTTGCAGAGAGAAATGACAAATGATAGGTCCATGGCAAAAGAACCTGCTGCGGCGCACGGCGGGTGTCGCACGCGGCGGTGCAAGGTCTGTCTTAAAACTCGTCCAAAACCACTGTTTTGGCCGTAACTCTGCTTAACTCTGTTGTGATGTGAGTTGTTTCCATCCATTTGTACAGCTTACTGTGACCACTCGACTGTGTCCATGCTCGTGCAGATCCGTGATGCGGGCCCAGCTTCCGCCGGAGCACTGACGGTTGGTGGATCCATCCACCAGCAGCTGCCAGACGACTGCCATGACGTCCTGGGTGCTTGCTGGGGTGCACTGCAGTTTTTCTGCAGACGCTAGGGTTTTCTCGGTGGACTGGCTCTCGAGCCCGATTTGCATGTTTTACATTGTCTATCCACCGATCAATGCCGGACTTGTACGTGTGACCAGCTGTAGCGAATGGCTCAAGATTCTGCATCTCTAGGTTCAGACAGTGTTGAGTTTGGATGCCTGTGCGCAGAGTTGCGGCCAAAACATTGGACTTGAGCCGGTTTCAGGACAAGCTGACACTGCCGCGTGCCTCACCCGCCGTGTGCCGCGGCAGGTGTTTATGATGTGTGCTTATCACTTGTCATTTCTCTCTGCATTACTAAGCTATTGGAGCTTATGAGACTTTGCGAGTCTCCCTAAATTGATCCTTGCTGTTTCTTGTACCTACTTTTTTGCTAGTGTGCCAGCTGACAGGACAGTGTCGCCACATCAGCAGCAGCAAGGTTAGGAAGCTTCCTCACATTTCCTCATGGTATCAGAGCAGCGAGACCTCTCTCGCTGAGCTGTGCCGGAGAGACGCAGCACCGGCAGCAGCAGTGAGAGTCACTGGCACCGCCGCCACATCCTGGGACTCGTCGTAGCCGACGTTAGCAGCAGCGACGCCACCATGCAATCGCCACCACCGTAGCAAGTGGAGCTGCGGCAGTGACAAGACCCAGCAGCCACGCCGGTCAGCAGGAGCAGCACCACGTGGCAGCAGCAGTCGTGTCTGGTTGCGAGCCTGTACAAAGAAAAAAGGGGGGTAGCAGCTCACAGCAGCAGCTTGCGGCGGCGGTTGCGAGCAGTTGTAGTGCGCAGCGGCGACAGCAGCTTGCAACAGCGATGGCAGCAACAGCCGCGAGCAGCACCAGCAGCGTGTTGGTTTTTCCGCGTCTCTCACTATACTGTGTTCTGTCCTCCCGGCTTGTGTACATTGGCGTGCAGATGACAAACGACGAGACTTGACGCCGCTAGAGTGTCGTCCGGTGGAGCCAACGCACGCTGAGGCCCACTCACAGTTTGCTGGAGCCTCCTCCCTCCGTCAACGTGCTCAGCTCCATCGGCTGGCCTCCTTGGCGGTCGAGCCGCCGGCAGTCACTGCCTCTGCAGAGGTTGTCTACGTGCTTGTGGTGCTAGATCTGACTGTGCTGTTGTGTCTTTAGCGTCATGCTCTGCGTAGGGTCCATATTTCATATTGCGAGGCCTTGTTTGGCTCGTTGGACCAACGTAGGCACTGCCTAGGTTCAGGCAGTCATAACTCTTTGCTACTATTTTTCTAGCTGTTTCTGATCGCACGGTTGCGTTTGCAGCGTCGGTCTTACGGTATGGTCTAGTTTTTAGGCAAAACAGATGATGCCCGGGTGTTGGGCTGTCGGCCGTCTGGCAGGCCTCACCGAGAAAACCTGCCAGCCTCAAAATAGAGTTGTTTTCTGATTGGCTGGTGATCTGAGTAACAAGCTGTACAGAGGTGGGGGGGAGCTAGAACTTGGAGGGGTCTCCCATTGTTGTTCATTCTTCATTGCTAATCAATCACTTCCAGTTTTCAGTTGCTTTCTGGCGCAAACATTGGCGCGCGCATCTCTGAGTAACAAACAGAGAGCTCACAGACTTAGACTCTAGAGCAGCAGACTAAGGGGGCAGCAGACTTAAGCAACGAGCGTGGAAGCCCGCACGCTGCATCAACAACGCTGCTGCCTCAACCTGCTATATAGATTCCAGCTTGATATCAGAGCCGGAGCCTAGCAGTAGTAGCAGAAGACAGGCGTACAGGTGCCAGACAACGTTGGCGGACCCCCATACACGCCAGTGCAGGGGAAATACTGACGGATGTTTTCTGGCAGCATTGACGCGCCTGGTGGCGGCGTCATGTTTTTTCCCACGGTCACTGGGCCAGGGGAAATGCTGCCGGATTTTTTCGGCAACACTGACCCCCACGCTTGACGCGAGGAGGTGAGCGGCAGGTTGTGTCTGACATTAACAAACGACGACGCACGTCACCCAGGTGCAGTGATTGGCACCAGCAAGTAGCAATAGCAGCCTGCAGCAGCAGCAACGATAGGCAACTGCAACAAGCAGTGGCAGCAGCAGCAAGCCATAGCTTGTCAGCAGCAGGAGCTCGTAGCAACAGCAGCAGCTTGCAGCAGCAGCAGCCTGCAGCAGCTGTCAGCAGCAGTTGTCAGCAGCAACAACTTGGAGCAGTTGTAACAGCTTGTAGTAGCAGCAGCCCGCAGTGCAGTACTGGTTGACAAGAACGTCACAAATCAAATCACTCCCCCATGACCCAATGGTACGCATGTCCATACACGTACAGCACTGAAACAAGTGCAACAACGAGTGCAAAACCAGTCTTGACACAAACACACAGACCTCGTACTCAACCACTCTCAGGCAAGGGGCGCAGCCCAACCAAACGAATGGCCACCAGAAACCTCCCGCGCGCCAGTGCCTTTGTCAAGAAGTCAGTACGCTGCATGTTAGTGCCGACCCATACGACGGAGATCACGTATCGCTCCACCAGATCACGCACAAAATGATGCTCAACCGCAATGTGCTTCATACGAGCATGAAAGACACCAGATTTCTATACAATGGCAAGAGCACTCTGGTTGTCACAACGAAGCACAATGGAAGGCACTGACCGACCCAGCTCAAGGAACAGTCGCTGCAGCCACACTGCTTAGCAGTACCTGCACCCAGAGCAACATACTCTGCCTCCGACGAGCTACGTGCGATGCAGCCTTGCTTCCCACTGTGCCAAGACACAGCGGTACCACCAAGTAAGAACACGTTACCGGTGCGACTTCATCCATCTAGGCTCCAGGCACAGTCGCTGTCGGTGTAGCTGTCAAGAACCACCGAGCATTGCCAGCGAAAGCAGAGTCCAAGGTACGGTATTGAAACCACGTACCACACTACTCGCACAGTCGCCTAGAGGGCTCTAGCACGTGGAGCCTATGAAAACTGTGCAAGGAGGTTGACGGCAAAAGCGATGTCGGGACGTGTGGTTGTGGCCAGGCACATCAGAGATCCGATGAGGCGGAGGTACAAGGTCACATCCACTTTCTCCCCTAGCTGTACGGGATTGTCCACCTTTAGGGAGTCCTGCCCGTCAGGTGTGAGAGGTGTGGAGGCCATTGGCATTGTGCCAAGGAGGTCACTGAAGCGCTTCCCCACAACGTGTGCACATATGACCTGATGTAACAGAAGCGTCCGACGTCGGCAGTCGCATACAATCTCCATGCTAAGAAACATTGCTGCAGGACCAAGGTCCTTCATCCTATAGGCAGTATGAAGGACCGCCTTGGCCTCCTTCATGGCCTCCATGGAGGGAGACGCGATCAGGAGGTCGTCCACATCGACCGGGATGGTAGTGAACCGCTCAGGCGCCTGTCGGATGAAAAGAGAGGGAAGTGCCTCACTCTGTACATACCCTGCACGAGTCAGAGTGCCTGTGATCTCTCGAATCCAGCACCAAAGAGACTGCTTGTGTCCGTACAAGGACTTGCACTAGTGCTAGACCTTGTCACCATCCTCAAAGCCTGGTGGCTGGGTCACATAAATCTCCTCATCCAGAGAGCCATGGAGGAATGCATTGTTCACATCCATCTGGTGCAGTTCCCAATCATTCTGAGCCACCACACCAAACAGAGCGTGAGCTGGGGTCATGCGGCTGACAGGGGCAAAGGTGTTAGTGTAATCAACGCCCTCGATCTGAGAGTACCCCTTGACGACCAAGCAATCCTTGTGGCGTTCCAGTGAGCCATCCAGCTTCACCTTCTTGCGAAAGACCCACTTGACCTCAATCGCCTTCCTCCCAGGTGGAAGGTCGACTAGCTCGTAAACTCCGTGCTCTCGGATGGCACAACACTCATCCTCGCAGGCGGCACGCCAAGCATCAGCATCCTCTGATGAGAGGGCATGCCTTAGTGTGCCCAGATCAGGTGCCAACAAGGAAGAGCTCTGAGTGGCAAGTGCATACGCCTCAAAACTGGGCCTGACGACCACAAGGTCAGCTACTGTATCACAAGTGGTACGAAACTCGCGAGTGACGAGATTGTGCCCTATAGGAGACGCTGGATGTACCTCTATGTGATCTGTATGGACACTCAGGCCAAGGGCCTTTGTGCCGGGATCGCCACTCGCAACGTTGCGAGTGGAGCGCCTGGGTGCGGGACCTCACACTCGCTAGGCTACGGAGCCCAACGGTCGAAGACGACCACCGGGCTCACGTGAGTAGCCTGGGCTTGAAGGGCTGACCGCACGCTTAGAGACAGGCACGACCACATCCGGTGAGGACTGAGGCACAGGGGCAGGTGATGCAGTGGGAGGAGAGGCTGGTGAACTGACAGGAGACGTAGGACTGGGAGTGGTAGGAGGACCTTCCACGAAGATAGGAGTACCGGTGGACAGAGGGACAACATCATGTGTGTTTGTGGGGCGAAAGGGCGCAGGAGTGAAGATAGGATGGACGGGAGAGGTCTCTGGGCCGACAGCGATGATTGCCGGGTCATCAAGAGCCGGAGACATCAGCCGGACGAGAGGTGCTCATAGGCTCAGACTCCCCCATCCATCGAGGAACCTCACGAAGGAACGTGTGTGACAGACATCGACACAATCGAGGTCAGATCACGGTAGGTGAGAGACCCAAAGAAGAGCGCGTCGCAGGACTCAACAATGTGGTGATGGGTGGGGTCCCAAAAATGCCAGGCCTTGGACCGCAGGGAGATACCAACAAAGGCACATGAGCGACCCCGCGGAGCGACCTAGGACCATTGCCACTGAGCCCCAGACACGAGCAAGACGTAGATTGGCACGGTGGCCAAACCATAGCTCATACGGTGTAACGTGGTCCGGAAGAGGACCGTTCGGGAGGCGGTTCTAGACCCACGTCATGTAGGCAAATCTCTCGAAGGCGAAGGATTCCAAGAGACCGCACTCAGACCGCATAGCAGGAACCGCATCATCCATGGTGCGGTTCAACGCTAAGAGATACCGTTCTGCTGAGGAGTGGCAAGAGCAGAGACCTGGTGAAAAATCCCGCACTCGGCAAAGAAACTGTCCATTTTGCCAAGAAACGCGCCGCCGCGATCCAAGCTGAAGGTGTGTAGCGAGTGGCGAGACTGACGCTCAGCCATCACTAGCCAGAGACCAACCGCGAGAGCGGCATCACTCTTTTGGCGCAGGCTGTAGACCCACCACATCCGGGTGAAGTCATCGGTCAGGGTGAGGACATATCGGCCCCGATCGGATAAGGACTCGAGAGGGAGAGGACTGAGAAGGTCCGAATGGACCAGCTCGAGGGGACGAAGGGCTCAAGAACGGGAGTCAGGGTAGGTACATCAATGCATCTTACCCTGAGTATAGAACAGAAAATTGGTCTTGGGCAGCTTCTCAAAAGAGACTGCGTCAAGACCGAGGGCGGGCTGTGTCCTAATGAGCTTCGACACAGTGTCGGAGCCCACATGGCACAGACGCCAATGTAATAGGCGTTGGTGCTCAACAAACAGGACACCAGTGACGAACGCACGACCAGGAGGAGAAGGAGAAGAAGAGATCCAAGGAACACGATACAAATCATCCACAATAGAGGCACGAAGAAGAATAGTGCGAGTATCAAGAGCAGTCACTGTCATGGAGTCGGCAATGTACTCCACAGAGATTCCCATCAAAGTGCAAGGTCAAGCATAAAAAGCACGTCGGAGAGATACAAGGGGCCAGACGGACCATCTAAGCACACAACCGCAACACCCTGGACTGGCAAGGACTGAACAGAGCCTGTGCGAACGGAGCGAACATACGCCACAAGACCGAGGACAACAAAGTCACTACGACTATATGTCATGTGGTGAGTGGCACCTGAATCGATGATCCAAGTGCCACCCGAATCACGACTGGAGGACGTCACAGTGCAACGGGCAATGGAACACTCGACTGCAGACGGGCGCTCGGCAACAGAGGAGGGAGAACGACAAAGGGCACACAGGTGAGACTCAGAAATCCAATATGTACTGGTTGGTCCATCATCATCACATGCCAGCTGTGCTCCCTCACACGAGTCATCACGAGAGACGAGAACAGAAGAAGAAACAGTGTGTGAGCTAGGAGCTGACGGAGCTCGGCAATGGTGCGGTCACGGGGGTCCGGGTCTCCGCTGCTCGCCGGTGGTGATGCGGGAACTACTACGGTCGTGGTCGCTACGCGACCAGAGGCTGTGCTGCTCGATGCAGACTGCTCTGTGTGTCTTGCCTGAAGACCGCGAGTGATCTGCGCCCAGTCGAGTAGCTGCTGGCATTCTATGTAGCGGTGAGCGCCTCCACAGTTGTAGTAGTGAACAGTGCATCCACTGCTACCGCCTGATGACTGCTGTTGCGATGACTACTGCTGGGCCGAGCCACGCTTCTTTTTGCTCTTCTTCCCCTATTTTACTGCTGCTGCCACACCCTGTGTTTAAGTTGGGGTAGCTGGAAAGGGAAGAGGAGGGCGTTCCAGCGGATGGAGAAGTGAACTAAGAGGGAGGCGTCGGTGGTGACGCGATGACCGATGCAGCAAGTGAACTCTCTTGGTGGGCGACGGCTGCCTTACGAGCGAATGTCACCTAGAGGAAAAGCTGATGCACCAAAGGGAGAAGCTGAAGGGAGGTGGAGAAGGGCTCGATTGCGACGTCGCTATACCTTGTGAAGATGTCGGCGTGCTCAAGACAGACTTTGATCATGAGCGTGCGAAGCGTCCACAACTATGTCCCTCCTGCGGTCCCAAGGCGTGTGTAGATGCGCATGGCGCGCCGCTAATAAGCGGCTACGAGCTGGGCAGGTCCCTGATGAAGGGAGTGGAAGGTGCGGATGTGAGCCGCGTGGGTGGCGTGCGTTTGTGCAGCAAGCAGGGACAATGCCAGCTCCCAGTCCTGACGTGGGTCCGCACTCGCGTCTGTGCCGGCCTCTCCAAGGAAGGGGCAAAAGTCCACGACAGTCTTGCGAGGGATGGCGTAAAGGAGTCCGTGCATCGCCCGAGCCGATGTCAGCACCTGAGCACGGTTCATAACCTGGTACTGCCTGTGGTAGTAGGGCCAAATTCCCTCTGAACTGGCCCAGACCTAGAAGAGGGCCTCCTAGCGGTCAAAGCCGTCCCCGCTGACATATTGTGGGGGCGGTGTCTCGAAGTCCTTAGGTTGCCACTCCATAGGGAGAGCAACCACAGGATGGGAAAGACGAGGGACGGTGAAGACATCGGGACGAGGAAAGTCGCCCAGGTAGGTCTCAGGCGAAGATCGGATATCCAATAACAGGGAACCGGAACGCGTCTGCAACTAGCGAAGACGCTCTTGAAGTACGCGAATCTCCCTCTCGGGAGTGTCATCGTCCATGCCTGGCATATCAGGGTCCTCCTCCAAAGGATCAAGAAGTGGCGGGTCCTGTCCTGCCGCTCTCCTCGGTGTAGATGCTGACTGCTCTGCAGAAGGTGTGACACCGCCGACTCCCCCGGAGGTGTGCTGTGGGACCGAGGATTAACTCCAAAGAAGATCAGTGAGCGTGCGGATGGCATCGGTCTGCTGCTGCTGTAGGCGACGTATCTCATCCTGCTGACTCCGTAGGTCCACAATGGCTTGCGAGCATGGGCTCATGACCTCGGAGGAGGAGGAAGAAGGATGTAGTGGTCCTTTGCCCTTGTCACCGGTCGGATCCATCTCAGTGCTGAGTATGGGGCCAAACGTAAAAAAGAATCCGAACAAGAAACCAACAACGTTTCTAAAGGAGTTGAATCGTTCAGAAAAATTGACGTTTTTGACCCAAAAATTGCTGACATCAGCATAGCCGATGATGACGTCAGCGTTTCTTACGCTAGAGTATTCTACGCCAGCGTTTTTTTGGAAGGTCACGCGAAATCCGCGTGACTGGTGGGGGTGATCTCGTCACCCCTTGCTTGCGGCTGCGCCGGGGCTGCGCAGTTTTTGCGCAGCAAAAACTGCGTAGTAGCTGCAATGCTGCTGCTACGCTACTGCAATGCTACTGCTGCTTTCTTTGCTGCTGCTTCGCTGCTGTTGCGCTATAGTCGCTGCATCAGCTGCAATGCTGCTGCGCTGCTGCTACTTCTTCTGCTACGCTGCTACTGCTTCCGCTGCTGCTTCTACTGCTACGCTGCTGCTGCTTTCGCTACTGTTGCTGCGCTACTATTGCTGCTCGTGGCAGCTGATGCCACCGCTGCTGCGAGCTGCTGCCGCCGCTGCGCACTGTCAGTGCTCGCAGCCGCCGCCGCAAGCTTCTGGTACGAGCTGCTATTGTTGGCTCTAGTGGGTGTGGAGGCACCCTCAAGGATGCCTAGCTCTCTGGGATACACGCTACCAAGGTTTGGGCAGCCAGTGGACAACAAAGGTGAAGAGTGTGGAGCACAAGGATCACGGGCAAGAGTGGGCAGAACTCGTCACATTCAGTAGATCTGAATCGANTGCCACCGCTGCTGCGAGCTGCTGCCGCCGCTGCGCACTGTCAGTGCTCGCAGCCGCCGCCGCAAGCTTCTGGTACGAGCTGCTATTGTTGGCTCTAGTGGGTGTGGAGGCACCCTCAAGGATGCCTAGCTCTCTGGGATACACGCTACCAAGGTTTGGGCAGCCAGTGGACAACAAAGGTGAAGAGTGTGGAGCACAAGGATCACGGGCAAGAGTGGGCAGAACTCGTCACATTCAGTAGATCTGAATCGAAATACGTTTTTCTTAGTTAGCATAGTGAGATAACATCATATCCTTATAGCCTGTGATCTAAGCTTTCCAACGCATCCAAGCACGCCCAAAACGGAGCAGTAGAGCCCTTACTATGGCCGTCGAAGTAACCCTTGGTGGAGCCGCCCACCTGGCCTTACACTCTAGGCAACGGGAGGCGCTTCGACGATGACCCGTCGAAGCGCCTTTCTTTGCCCAAAAGTCAACAAGAAGTTCATCCTGCTCAAGGAGGTCCTTATGGTCACCTCATTCATGCCCCTGGTGCATTTGGAGGCCATTAGGAATGAACTCGGATCCCTGGCGGTGGAATATCCCGCCACCCATGGCGGATACCAGATTCCACTCACCCAACACCCGTTTTTCGGGCTAGGCTAACTTTCTGAATACTCACTCAAATCGAGCGATTCAAAGCTCGATCTTGCATGGAAAAGTCCAAGGAATCCAAATCTAAAGTTAGATCAGGTGTTCGACCATTCCTCAGTGGTCGAACCAGGGAGTACGATCAACGGCACTCTTGGCAAGGGGCACACCATGTCAACAATCTCTCCTTTGCACCGCAGCCTTGATGCCCTGTCCTTGGAACCTGTAGCATTTTTAAACCTCACACCGCAAACCGAGCTCCATGCAGCTCACGTTGTGCCTGTCCTTGGGCTGTGCCTTGGTCATGGCATCGGCGAGCATGCGCTTAGTGCCATAATGCACAATAGCAGCATCTCCCTTCGCCACCAAGTCCCGCGCGTAGTGATGTCGGATCTCGATGTGCTTGGTCCTCCTGTGCAGCACCGGGTTCTAGGTCAGGCTGATGGCACTCATGTCAATGTTGAGTACCGTTGGCTTCCTTTGCGGCACGCCGATATCCTTTAACAGCTGACACAGCCACACTGCCTCCTTTGCAGCTTCCGCAAGCGCGATGTACTCTGCTTCGGTGCTGGACAGCGCCACGCAGTCCTGCTTCCTGCTTGCCCATGAAACTGCTGCACCACCAAGCACAAATACGTACCCGACGTTGATTTTCTGTCATCCACATCACCAGCCCAGTCGGCATCGGAGTAGCCGACCAACTCAAGGGAGTCGTCACGTGCTCCCCCTCCAAACACGAGCCGCAACTGTTTTGTTGCCTTGAGATAGCGGAGGATCCGCTTCACCGCTTGCCAATGCAGCGGCCCGGGGCCAGCAACATAGCGGCTCACTTGGACCTCCGCGAAGGCCAGGTTGGGCCGCGTCGCCACCATGGCATACATGATGCTCCCCACTACGGACTGGTATGGCACACCTGCCATCTCCTCCTTCTCCTCGTCCGTGCTCGGGCCCATGCTCGAGCTCAGCTCACACGTGGTGGTCATGGGTGTGCCAATGGGGTTGCACTCCTCTATGTTGTAGCGGCGGAGCACCTCTTGCATGTACTTTGCCTGCCCCATCTCCAGCGTGCGTGCTTTGCGGTCCCTCTTGATGGCGACGCCGAGGTAGTACTCGAGCTTGCCCATGTCGGTCATTTTGAACCGACCGCCCAGCTACCGCTTCAGGTTCACCAACTCCTCCATGTCCGATGACACGAGGATGAGGTCATCCACGTAGAGGATCACAATCTGGTGCAACCCCGGCTGCTTTCGCACGTACATGCTGTGATCCGCCTCGCAGCGCTTGAAGCCAAGCTCAGTCATGAAGCCGTCCATTTTCAGGTACCACATGAGTGGCGCTTGCTTCAGCCCGTAGAGCGCCTTGCGAAGCCGGCACACCTTCCCCGACGGCGCATCCACCCCCTCCGGCACCTCCATGTAGACCTCCTTGTCCAGGTTGCCGTTGAGGAATGCGGTTTTTACATCCATTTGGTGGACTTCGTAGTCGCGAGCCGCCGCCACCGAGAGGATGGAGCGAATGGAGGCAAACTTTGCCACCGGCGCAAAGGTTTCGTTATAGTGTTCTCCTTTTCGCTGGGCGTACCCCTTTGCAACTAGCTGTGCCTTGTACTGCTCCACCTTCCCCTCCTTGGTGAGCTTCTTCTTGAAGATCCACTTGGAGCCGATGATTTTTGCGCCCTCCGGCCTATCAATCAGCTGCCAAGTGCCGTTCTCTTCGTGGGAGGCGATCTCAGATTTCATGGCTCCCTCCCACTCAGCCCCATCCTTCTGCTGCAACGCCTCCTTGACGGTCTCGGGCTCCTCTTGCTGAAAGAACGCTCGAGCAAACCCTGTCCAGGTGCCCTGCGCAGCATCGTACCGTTTTGCCGTCCTTCATGTGCGTCCGCTTCTCCGGGGCTGCTGCTGTTGAGGCTGCTGCTGCTGCTGCCGCTGCTGCTGCTGCTGTTGCCCTCTCGCGGCGCCACGTGCACCGCTGACCTGCTCCCCCTCTCTCGGGGACTGTGGAGATGCGGGCTCCCTCCCCGCCTCCTCGTTTAGCTCCACTGCTGCCGGGGCTTCGGACTCATCGTCCGACTCGGCTGAATGCAAATCAGCCGCTCCCCCATCCACCTGATGGTTATCGCCGGTTGGAGCCGATGGGACGTCACCCTCTTTTACGTCCTCTGGCGTCTCCCCCTCGAGGAGTGGCAGCCACTCCCCTCGCTTGGAGAGACCCGCGTCCTTGTCCGTCCAACGACTCTCCTCGTCAAATGTGACGTCGTGACTCTTCACGATCTGCTGCCTCCGCGGGTCGAAGAGACGGTACGCCTTGCTCCCGCTTTCGTACCCGACGAAGATGCACCGGCAAGTCCGCGGATCCAGCTTGCCCCGCCCCTCCCGTGCCTGCACAACAACATGTGCAACGCAACCAAAAGTGCAGAGGTGTGCCACAGTTCGCTTCCTCCCGCTCCACACTTCTTGTGGCGTCTTCCACACCTTGGACTCTGCGTCCTTTAACGGCTTCGTCGGCGTCAAGTTCATGATGTACGCCGCTGTCCATGCCGCCTCGCCCCAGTACCGCTGCGCGAGGCCGGCATCGCTCAACATGGATTGGACCATGTTGAGGATGGTGCGGTTCGCCCTCTCGGCGACGCCGTTCTGCTGCGGAGAGTGTGGCATAGTTTTCTGCCACGCGATCCCCTTGCTCTTCATCCATGCCGAGCAGCCCTCGTACTCGCCACTGTTGTCGCTCCGGAACGCCTTCACCTTCAACTCCATTTGCCGCTCCACAGCCGCCATGAATTCCTGCATGCATGACAAGACATCGCTCTTCCTCTTGATGATGTAGAGGTAGAGCTTGCGGCTGTGGTCGTCGATGAAGGTGACAAAGCAGCGCGCCCCACCAATGGAGGACTCGAATGGTCCACACACATCTGTGTGCACCACCTCCAACTTCCCCGATGCACGCGTCCCTTTGCCGTCAAACGGCTGCCGTGTCGCCTTGCCCACCACGCATGGCTCGCACACGGCATTCTTGGTTGCATCCAGGCCCTTGACTTCAAGACCCCGCACCACTTCCTTCTTCGCCATGTCCCTCACAATTGAGGGAGCGATGTGACATAGGCGACGGTGCCACAGGTCCAGATATCCTTAATTTTTTGTCACGAGGTTGACGGCGTCAGTCCTTACCGCATCGGCAAGGACCTTGGTGCAAAGAAGGTACAAGTCCTCCTCCCTCTTGCCACGCGCAATCACCTTGCCATCCCCCTCCTTCCGGATGATGGCCTCCTTCTTGTTGAAGAGTACCTCGAGCCCCTTGTCCGTAAGGCGGCTCACTAACAACAGGTTTGCCCCAAAGTTGGGTTTGTGGAGCACGTCGTAGATGGTGCACGGAATGACTTTTCCGTTCACCACCGACTCAATGCGAGCATTACCTTCGCCCGCAGCCAACTCTATTTTGTCGTTGACCACTTTCATGCGCCGCTCGGTGACGCCGTAGGTGACGAATGCCGCCCGGTTGCATTGTGTGTGGCGGCCTGATCCGGAGTCGATCACAGTGACTTCTGGATCTGTCAAGTCGGTAGACTCCCTGGCCATCATGACTTGGGTGTCCTTCTTCCCGCCCTTCCTGGGTTGGTCCGACTTCTTGCTGGGGCAATCACGTGCATAGTGGCCCTGTTTGCCACAATTGTAGCACTCCCCCTTGTTGTCACCTTTCTTGGTGCCCTGCTTGGCACCCTTCCCCTTCTTGCCTCCCCCTCCACCTTGAGGGTGGACGGCATAGGCGGAACTTGATATTGCCCCGCTCTCTCTCCCACCACGGCGCATCAATTCATTGCGGACGTACTCAGCCACCTTGGGGTATTTCAGCTCATCGGCGGACCAGCCGCCTACGACGGTGATCATTGGACTCCAACTGTCCGGCAAGACCAAGAGGAGGATCATGGCTTGCAGCTGAGGATCGACCTTCAATCCGGTGGCTACGCACTCGGCAGTGAGGGACTCAATCTGCTGCAGGATCTCCACGATATCTTCGCCTTCGTTGGCTCGGAGGGTGACGAGCCTCTTGAAGACAAAGAGCTGGTTAGCAAGGTTGGTGGACTGGTAGATGGTGCAGAGTTTCTTCCAGGCCTCCGCAGCCTCCGTGCATCCTTGAATCAGTGCGCGCTGCGGCGGTGCTAGCACTAACACCAACAATGCAAGCGCATTCTTGTTGCGCTTCTTGTACTTGTCCACTTCCTCCGGCGTCGTGGTATCCGGAGGCGCGGTCTCTTCACCGTTGACCAGCTCAAGCAAACCCTTGTCATCGAGGTAGACCTCAAACTGCCACCTCCACAAGGGAAGCTGTTTCCATCAAACTTGGAGACGACGCCGATGCTCTCTTGCTTGGTCGTTGCCATGGCGCGCGGCGGTAGCGTGAAGCTTGAAGAGCTAGGGTCCGTCTAGGCACGTGGGCCCATAACCCTTTGTTGGCTCTAGTGGGTATGGAGGCACCCTCAAGGATGCCTAGATCTCTGGGATACACGCTACCAAGGTTTGGGCAGCCAGTGGACAACAAAGGTGAAGAGTGTGGAGCACAAGGATCACGGGCAAGAGTGGGCAGAACTCGTCGCATTCAGTAGATCTGAATTGAAACACGTTTTTGTTACTTAGCATAGTGAGATCACATAAAATCCTAATAGCCTGTGATCTAAGCTTTCCAACGCATCCAAGCACGCCCAAAACGGAGCAGTAGAGCCCCTACTATGGCCGTCGAAGTAACCCTTGGTGGAGCCGCCCACCTGGCCTTGCACTCTATGCAATGGGAGGCGCTTCGACGACGACCCGTCGAGGCGCCTTTCTTCACCCAGAAGTCAACAAGAAGTTCATCCTGGTCAAGGAAGTCCTTATGGTCACCTCATTCATGCCCCTGGTGCATTTGGAGGCCATTAGGAATGAACTCGGATCCCTGGCGGTGGAATATCCCGCCACCCATGGCGGGTACCAGATTCCACTCACCCAACACCCGTTTTTCGGGCTAGGCTAACTTTCTGAATACTCACTCAAATTGAGTGATTCAAAGCTCGATCTTGCATGGAAATTTCCAAGGAATCCAAATCTAAAGTCAGATCAGGTGTTCGACCATTCCTCAGTGGTCGAACCAGGGAGTACGATCAACGACACTCATGGCAAGGGGCACACCATGTCAACAGCTACTCCTTTATTTCTTGTGTAGAGGCTGGCAGCCAGACATGGTTGTTGCCGCCACCCGGTGGTGCTGCTGCTGCTCTTGCTACTCAAGCTAGTAAATGCCGCAGCTCACCCGATGTGGTGGTGGGGACTGTGTAATGATGTTGTTGTTGAAAACGGTTGCAACGAGTCCCAAGATACGGCGGTGGTTGTGACTCTCACTATTGGTGCCTGTGCTGCGTCTCTGCGGCGCAGCCCAGCGAGAGGGGTCTCGCTGCCCTGATACCATAAGAAAATGCGTGGAAGCTTCCTAGCGATATTGCCGCTAACTAGGCGTCAATAGACGGTGACGACAGTCACAAGTCGTGCACACAACGGCAAGGGTATGGCCAGGGGACACAAGGCAAAGTGTGAGAATACTTCAATAGCATTTGCAGAGAGAAATGACAAATGATAGGTCCATGGCATAAGTACATGCCGCGGCGCACGGTCGGTGTCGCACGCGGCAGTGCAAGGTCTGTCCTAAAACAGGCCAAAAACCACAGTTTTGACCGTAACTATGCGTAAACAAGTCAGAACGGTACGTCGTCTAAACCGACACGTGCAGAATCTCAAGCCGGACGCTACGACTGGTCACATGCATGCATCCGGCAACAAACAGTGGACACACAATACAAAGACATGCAAACCGGGCCCACGGCCAGTTCACCAATAAAATTGTACAAGGTGCAGAAAAACTGCAGAAGGTCCCAGACAACATATAGGACTCCGGGGCAATCGTCAATCAGCTCCGAGCAGGTAGTCCACCGCCAGACAAAGCCCTGGTGCCACCTGGGTCCGCATCAGGGATCTGCACAAGTATGGACATGGCCGAGTGGTCACAGTGAACTGTACAGGTCGACAGGAACGTCACAAATCACAACATGCATTGCGCGCAGCTTGTCTGAGGCAAAGTATGTAGTGCTGGGAGCCGGCAAACCTGAGAGCATCTGGCTTGTTCAGCTCCTTCGCGCGCTTTGCCAGACCATCCCTCCTATTGTATTGCACTGTGACAACCAGAGTGCTATCGTCGTCGCTGAGAACTCCGGCGTCTTCCATGCTCGCACAAAGCACATCAGTGTTGAGTACCACTTCATCCAAGACCTGGTGCAGCGGCGTGAGGTTGAGATCGTCTGGGTTGGCACGAACGATCAGAAGGCTAATTTCTTGACAAAGGCACTTGGTCATCAGAAGTTCCACGAGGGTGTTCGTGCTGTTGGTCTTCGCCTCGCCCCTGATGCGGGCCGATCTTTTACAGTGATGATGGTCTCTGTTAGTCTGTGACTGTCCCTTGTCCTCTGTGTTCCTTGTGGCTGCCCTCAATGTGTGCCCGTGCATGGAATTGTATTTGCCATTCGGTCATGGAGGGATGTTGTTGACGGGTGCCCTCACGAAGCACCGTGACCTGTCGGCTCATGTCCATCCACGTGCAGATGCCTGAGGTGGGCCCGACGGCGGCAGGGCTCTACTAGCGCTCGGCGGCACCGTGAGGAGTGGAGCCCGTGAGGGGCTCGACGGCCTGCACTGGGGTGCATTTTCTCTGTCTGTGCTTGTTGCAGGGTTCTAGTGCTTCAGATTCTGGTTTTAGCCGTTCAGACGGCGCCTGATTTTGAGATGCTGGCACTGAGTTATGACTGTTTCTGTTTTGTAGCTGGCTGATGCACAGCGAAACGCTACCTTAGTGTGTAGTGCAAACCGAGAGCAGTCGCCCCTATTTATGTGTGTATGACTAATTTGTGTAAGCTCTCCTTACATGTGCTTTCTGTGAACAAGCACTTGATGTCTATGTGCGTCGTCTAACTAGACCCTTGTCGTTTCCTTCTTTGTGTCACATACAATGGGTAGGCAGTCTAATCAGGCAACTTCAAGGAACATTCTCATGGTATCAAAGCACGCAGGACAACTAACGCGTGGCTGCATAACAGGGACGCAGCATTTGTCGAGGAAGGACCCACCGCTCATCGCGTCACGAGGCGACGCGAGAGCCAGCGATGGCGATAGCAGCAGCGCGTCAGCACGAGCGACGACACCTGTGGCTGAGGGGCGCGACCCACGCTGCCATGTCAGAGGCCGGCGAGCGGACGGGCAGCAAGCCAGCGGGAAGCGGCCAGCAAGCTGCTCGCTAGTGAGCCATGGGCAGCGCGTAGCGAGCTGCGGGTGTTGAAATATTGCCCCTCCGCATGCCCAAGTGCGGCGCCGGGAGGCGCTGACGAGCCGCCAGAAAATGGAAACTCCGCTCCGGCGGATATGGCGACTCCAAACTTGCTCGGATCCTATAAAGAAGGATTGCCCCTGAAAGTTGACGAGTTGTTGAATCCGGTGGAAGTTGTTTCGCCGGAATTGGACAAGTATCAAGTGAGATATGGCTTTCCAAAGTTGGGATATGCGCAGCGGCTCTGGGAGCCGGCTGCGACTCGAAATCCGGTCGATAATCAACCGGACCGAGTAACAAAAATACCATCTGGAGAAACTGCTCCGATAGGCCTGCCGAGGCGTCCGGTGGATGATCCACCTGATCCGGCGGATCATCCACCGGATCCAGTAGTGCAGGTTGTTACTGAGGGACTTAGCCAAAATCCTGGCTCGACGTCCGAAACTCAGTAGTACGTTTTGTTACTCAGGGACGTCGAACCTCGTCACACCCCATCACC
>SZWC01002807.1:18453-71880 GCA_023375785.1 Penium margaritaceum | reverse complement strand
CAGCACGCACAGCATGCTTGCGGATTGCTTGACCAAAGCGCAACCCGCAGACCGGCACGCGATGAGCGTGGCTGGACTTGGGATGACCAGCTATGATGGGCTGGAGGGCGCAGCGGAAGATGAGTGAGAGCAAGCAGGAGCAGCGGGCATGGAAGGTGCAAGGGGGAGAATGTTGAAAAATTGCCCCTCCGCATGCCCAAGTGCGGCGCCAGGAGGCGCTGACGAGCCGCCAGAAAATGGAAACGCCCCTCCGGCGGATCTGGCGACTTGAAGTTTGCTCGGATCATAAAATGGAGGATTGCCCCTGAAAGTTGACGAGTCGTTGAATCCGGTGGAAGTTGTTTTGTTGGAATCGGACAAGTATCAAGTGAGATATGGCTTTCCAAAGCTGGGGTATGCGCAGCGGCTCTGGGAGCCGGCTGCGACTCGAAATCCGGTCGATAATCGACCGGACTGAGTAACAAAAATACCATCTGGAGAAACTGCTCCGATAGGCCTGCCGAGGCGTCCGGTGGATGATCCACCTGATCCGGAGGATGATCCACCGGATCCAGTAGTGCAGGTTGTTACTGAGGGATAGCCAAAATCCTGGCTCGACGTCCGAAACTCAGAAGTACGTTTTGTTGCTCGGGGACTTAGTCAAAATTCTGACTGCAGGTCCGCGGACAGGTTTCGAACCTCGTCACACCCCATCACCAAACACGACCCAAAAGTGGGTAGGGTGCGTGGAAACAATGCAGGGGACCCCCACACCATGTGCAATGGGACATGCGCCTTGGGAAAGGCGCTTCGCACGTGAACGAAGGCGCCACGGCGAGTGGCGGCGTTAGGCTTCTGTGGTGGGTGAGACCTGCGCTTCGGCAAGCATAACTTGTGCTACGCTTGGCCGAATTGTGCGCGGTTTGGTGCGTTTGAAATCCCGTCACTAGCCCTATAAATGTTGTGATCATGTCTATGTTAAAAAACTAACGCAAAACGACGTTATTCCCTTCGCAAACTGACTGTCTCTAAATTCCTGCTCACATAGCGTGAGACGACCAGAAAGCTCACGCTCATTCGCAGATTCGCCTAAAACAGTAGACGTGAATCACTAGAGGCGATCAGACAAACGTCGGGACCGCACCACGCGGATCTCATCCTGACAGCGGGCAGCGACCGGCGGCTGGCGCGTAGCGGGCAGCGGTAGCGGCCGGCCGGCACTGACCGGCCGGCGCCGGCCGGCGCTGACCGGCCGGCGCCGGCCGGCGGGCAACACGCAGCTGCCGGCGGAAGGCGGCTGGCTGGCTGCGGACGGCAGCCGGCAGCCAAGGAGCGACGGCTGGCGGGCGGGTGGCCGGCGGGCGGCGTGCTCGGCACCACTGAGTAGTAGCCGCAGTGGCAGCTGTAGCGACGACAGTGGCGGTAGCGGCAGCAGCGATAGCAGCAGCGGTAATGGCGACAGCGTCAGCGGTGGCATCACCAGCTGTGGCGGCAGCGACAGCGGCGGCAGCGTTAGCAACAGCGACGGCAACAGCAGCGGCCACCGCGACTTAGGTCTTGACCGCCACAGCACCAGGGGACACCACATCCACAACAGCAGCATCAGCGAACAACCACGAATAGCAGGGTTGGTGGTGGTGACGACAGGAACCAGGAGTGGCTGGCAGCAGTGGAAATCCACATCAGCAGCGCAATCATGCCGCCCAAGGCCTCACAGACGGCGGGGACAAGGGAGGCCAGCACGGACGTGGTTTCCTCCGTTGCAAGCACTAGAGCCATGGACACAGCGAGCGAGAGTCGCGCCACCAGTCCACGCACTCGTGCGATTGCCAGGCTGCTCGACGGACAAAGCAACGTCCGATCAAGTCTGTTGGACATGTAGCAGGCTCTCGAGCTGATGCCGCAGAAGGTCGTTGTTCGGAGGACGCCACTGGCACACCGGCAGCCACGTGGAGGCATGCCGGGCATTGATCTCGTGGCAGCCGACGATGACTCCACGGACGAGTCCCTCAACAAGGCTTTTGACGATTACAAGGAGCACAATAGACAGTAGGTAGATGCTCTAGGGGAGCAGGGCGTGCCTACAGGCAGCACTACAGACACAGAGGACGCTCCGGAGGTGGCGCAGCGAGTCATAGCAGTCGTAGGGAGGGTCAGGGCCCACGGACGTGTGGCCTCTCAGGTGGCACTACCCACTGAGAAGCCACCCAAGGAGTTTGACACTCCACCACCATAGTACTCTCTCGCCGTTGGTTTCAATGCCTGGTGCATGCGCTTTGACCTATGGGCGATGGCGATAAGGGTCTGGCCCTATTACTACATTTGGTACCAGACCGATGGTCCCCGCCAGTGTGCGATGTCTCGTCAGGCCATGCATGGCCCGTCCACGGCTGTCCCTGAGGATTCCATGTTGGACTACGCTCCCTTTGTCGGGGACTACTTCAGCGGTACAGGCGCTGACCCTTGCGGTGCCTGGGACCTAGCCCTCACCTTGTTGGAGGGTGAGATAGCAGCCACCCGCGCCCAGCGTGTCGCCGACTTCAACTCGCTTTGCCAGGGTGAGTCAGAGTCTCCAGCTTAGTACTGGCGCCGGGCCATGCGGCTCTACACCCGAATGGGGACACTAGCCCCTTCTCAGCTAGGCGTACTGCCCATGATCATTCTGGGCGTCGCCGAGAGGTACACAGCCATGTTCACCATCTACTGCCATCGCGAGCTTGAGCGTCACTCCCGTCACCTCGCCCTGCTGTAGTGGGCCTAGCGCATCTATCCGGAGCAGACAGGGGCGGTTGAGGCGGCTCGTCTCCACTGGGAGCGCCTGGCCGATATTGCTGCCGTGGCACTTTCTTCCTCCAGTGCCCCTCAGACCTTAGCGGCGTCCACCTCCTCTCTTGCGAGTGCTTCAGTGGCTCAAGGGAAGAGGGGCAAGGGATGCGGTGGCGGGAGGAAGGGGGGAGGACAGGGGACAGTACCTACCAAGGGTGGCTCTGGCGGCAGCAGCCACCAGGTGACCTGCTACAGCTGCAGCGGTCCCCATCGCTACACCGACTGCACTCGCCTGACTGGCTGCCCCATCGACTTGCAGCCCGTCACACGTGGTATCCGCCAGGCCTACGAGGCCCGTTCTACCTCCTCATCTGGTGCCTCCTCCGCCTCAGAGTCATCTGCCGGACAGGTTGCTGCTGCCTCACTCACAGCAGCCCCGGCGACCCCTCTTGACGACGCGGCCCAACGCCTTGCAGAGCTCGAGTAGGTCATCTGCACCCTTAAGGGAGGTACGCACGTGGAAACTGAGCCGACTTTGTCCACTGCTTGTTCCGTGTCTGGGGAGTTGCATGGTGATGATCGTTCGGCTGTGTCTGTTGTGGAGTCAGAGTGGCTTGATGGTCCTGATGAGCTGGTATGCTTGGATTAGCATCGTCTCTTGCATATTGAGCAGGCCCAGCACCCCAATGATGTTCTTGATAAGTCATTGTGCTCTGTAACTTGCTGTTCCATCACCACGTCCACCAGGACTGCTGATGGCTCATGGATTGTCAATTCTGGTGCTACACACTACATGACCTGTCGTCGTGACATGTTTGTTGTCTTTGGTCCCGCTGGTTCCATCCGTTCTGTCCACACAGTTGCTGGCCAGGATGTGCCAGTGCGCACTGACGGTGTTGTCCAGTTGAGTGGTCCGTCTGGCCCCGTGTATGTCTTCGACGTTCTGTTTGTGCCTGATATTGAGCTCAACCTCCTTTTCGTCCGTGCCTTTACCTGCGTGGGGCTGGGTTTCACCCAAGTTGGCACTGACGCCACCGTCTTTGTCCAGGCCTCTAGTGAGGTTGTCCTACGCGGTGAGCTCCATCATGACCTCTATCATGTCATTTGCACTTGCCTCGCCGTGTCTTCCCTGCCACCCGGCCCGATCGCGCGTGTCTTTGTCACCGGCACCCTGTCTCCTGAGCAGCATCACCTTCTTCACCGACGCCTCTGTCATGTCCACCTTGTTGCGGTTGAGTGCCTTGTGCGTGACACTCCCGCGCTCGGACTTGATGCGGCCTCCTTTGTGGCGCCGCCCAAGAACGACAGTCTTGCGTGTGCACATGGCAAGATGCATCGCTCTCCCTTCCCAGACTCCATCCCCAAGTCCACTTGGCCTCTTTAGCTGGTCCACTCGGACCTGCTTGGACCGCTTCCCATAGAGTTTCAAGATGACCGTGGGCGGTACGTCCTCACACTGACAGATGACTTCACCCGCATGCGCTGGGTCTATAGTCTTCGTCAGAAGAGTGACACCTTTCCCACTGTCCAGCGCTAGCTGGCTATGGTTGAGAGCCAGTCGCGTCCGACCCTGGACCGTGGGGGAGAGTTTATGGGCGACATGCACAGTTGGCTCACCGAGCGCGGTGTTGACCACAACTTCTCTGCTCCTGCTACCCCTCAGCGAAACAACGTCTCGGAGTGGTGGAACCGCACGATGGAGGATGTTTTCCATGCGATGCGCGCCGATTGGGGTCTCCCTGAGGCATTCGCCTTTGAGGGCTTTGCTTACATGACATGGGTGTGGAACCGCATCCCGCACGGTCCCCTTCCTTGCCACACCACGTCGTACGAGCTTTGGTACGGTCACTGTGCTGACCTGCGCTTTGCGCACATCTGGAGCTCTCTTGCTTGCGTCTAGTTCACCTCGGAGCAGCAAGGCTCCAAGGTCTCCCCTCACGGACGCCTCTGCGCGTTTGTGGGCATCGCCCTCCGCTCCAAGACCTGGCGTTTCTGTGACCCGTCCCGTCGTCGCATTGTCGAGTCTCGCGATGCGACGTTCTTTGAGGGCCTCTGCTTTCGCGACCTCGCTCGCATGCTGGCTCTTCCACTCTCGCATGCTTCGGACTGTCCCGGCCATCGTGTGGTGGGGGAGGAGCCCGCGGGTGTTTCCCCCCTGTGTGCCGGGACCTCTCTCTGACTTTGCTATCATTGCCATTGGTCCCCCTCAGATCCCAGCCTCAGATCCCACGCCTACCTCAGCTCCGAATCCCTCGCCTGCCTTGACTCCGGATCCCTCGCCGGCCGGGTCCCCTCCCGTGCCGCGTTCGCCATCAGCTCTATCCTCACCACCTCCTGTCTCACTTGCGGAGCCAGTGCCTGCCTCACCTCCCCCGCCGGTGGCTTTGGCATCCTCGATGCCTGTCTCGCCTGCTCACCCAACCGTTGGGCCTGCTGCCCCTACATCGGCTGACTCACCTCAGTTGCCCTCCAGCATACATTCTCGTGCACCGGGTGGTCGGCTACGTCCCCTGCCCTCCCACAGCATTTGCAGTGGTGACCCTGGCACGATGGCCCTTGATATCAGCCCACAGGGCCTTAAGGAGGTCCACCCGGGCTACCCGATTGGTCATGCCCTGATTGCATACGAGCATGCCCGTGCCGTTGATGCAGCGACAACCTCAACTTGTGTCAACCCCACGCCCTCTGCTTCGGCCCATGTTGCGGAGGGCTCGACCTTGCCGGGCTCAGACCCGAGCACTTTTTGCCAGGCTCTGGCCAGCCCTGATGCTGACCACTGGCGGGCTGCGTGTCAGGAGGATCTTGCTGCCCTCGTACACCACGGTGTCCTTGAGCTCGTTGACCTACCGTCATGCTACAAGGCTGTACAGGTAAAATGTGTCCTACGCAAGAAGTTGAAGTAGGATGGCTCTGTGTGTTGGCCTGAGGGTGAGTGTGCACCCTGGAGGGTCCCTAGCAGTGGCTGGTTCACACCACCAACTGTTTTTGGAGAGACTGAAACTGTGGAGGCAACTGGTTCCAAGGATGGCAAAAAACTGGTCAGAGATTGAGGCAATAGTTTTGGCCTGAATTGACTGGGAATGAACACTTGATCAAGGCCTAAAAGCAGTGGCATTTTATAGCCACTGATCTAAGATTTCCAGAACACCAAAGCATGCCAGATTTGGAGCTTCCTAGCAGATTCTATGGCTTCTAGAGTACTCCTTGGTAGGCTGTCCTTTTCCCACCTAGGAAGGCATCCCTTCCCTCCTCTAGAAGCTTCTGCCCCTTCCTAGATTCCTCAGCTTGCTTCTAGTAGGAGGGAAGGTGTCCAGAAGACCAAGACACCTCTAGATGCCTTGTAGGACAAGTCACCCCTTCTAGAAGGTGTGCCACCTTCCTGGACCCTCACCTGGCCTTCTAGAATCTTAAAGAGGAACTCTAGAGGTTGAGCTAGCTTCCTGGCATCTATTTTCCACCTCCCTTGAGGCAGGGCATAATTTCATCTTGTGGGACTTGAACCCGGACCCCTGCCTCTAGAGGTGGACACCATTAACCACTAAGCCACTACGGCTTGTCTTTTTGGTGTTCCTTTTTGGAGTCACTCCTGCCATGGTGAGGAGCATCATTCCAACACTGTGGATGGCTACAAAGCTCGCCTGATGGTGAAGGGCTTCTCACAGGTTGAGTACATAGACTACACAGACACATTTAATCCTGTCGGGCGGATGTCCCTGGTGCGAGCCCTTCAGGACATGACTGCCCAGCACGAGTAGGAACTGTACCAGGTGGACGTCAGCAATACCTTCCTCCATGGGCATCTTGACGAGGAGATATACATGGTGTAGCCACCTGGTTTTGAGGATGGCACAGGTTGCGTGTGTCTGCTGCAGAGCGTCCTGTACAACCTCAAACAGTCGCCGTGGTGCTGGAACCATGAGATTGTGGACACACTGCAGGGTGCGGTCTACATCCAAAGTGACGTAGACCCCTCTCTCTTTGTGACGAAGAGCCCTGCTCCTCTCACTGCGATCCTCGTCTACGTGGATGACCTGTTGATTGTGTCTATGGATCTGGAGGCCCTGCGGATAGCAAAAGCCGTCCTGCAAACTGCGTACAAGATGAAAGATATGGGGTCTGCGTCCTTCTTCCTCGGCATGGAGATTATGCGCGATCATGTCCGGCGCAAATCCACGGTACGTCAGGCACGGTATGCACTAGCTGTGGGGGAGCGGTTTGCTGATCTGCTTTCCACTATGCGCAGTTCCTCCACCCCCATCACTCCTGAGGGATAAAAGGCACTAAAGGTCGATGACCCAGCTACTCTGGGGGAGCCGATCGATCAGACCCTATACCTGCGAGTCATCGGCTCGCTCATGTGCTTGGCCACCACGACACGGCCCGACATCGCACTTGCCATCAACCTTCTCGCCCAGTTCTCGCAGGCACCTTGGCAACTGACACTTGATGCCCCTCTGCGCATTGTACTCTATGTTGTGTCCACTTCCCGCCTTGGTCTCACCTGTCGGCGGCAGCCGTCTGTCGTAATTGACGGTTACACGGACAGCGACAGGGCGTGGATCCCTGATGGTAGAAGCCATACCGGCTACATCTTCTTGCTCGGTGGTACTCCTGTCTTGTGGCGCAGAGGGAAGCAAGGATGCATTGTGCACAGCTCGTCAGAGGCAGTGTATGTAGAGCCAAGAGCCGGTGCTGCTGAGAGCGTCTGGCTTGTTCGGATCTTTCGCGCGCTCTGCCAGACCGTGCCTCCTGTTGTGCTGTGCTCTGACAACGAGAGTGCTGATGTCATCGCTCAGCACTCCTGCGTCTGCCATGCTCGCACAAAGCGCATCGGTGTTGAGTACCACTTCGTCCGTGACCTGGTGCAGCGGTGTGAGGTTGAGATTGTCTGGGTTGGCACGAACGATCAGAAGGCTGATTTCTTGACAAATGCACTTGGTCGTCTTAACTTCCACAAGGGTGTTCGTGTTGTTGGTCTTTGCCTCGCCCCTAATGCGGCCTGATCTTGTACAGTGATGATGGTCTTTGTTTGTCTGTGACTGTCCCTTGTCCTCTTTGTTCCTCGTGGCTGCCGTTAGTGTGTGCCCGTGCATGGACTTGTATTCGCCATTTGGTCATGGGGGAGTGTTGTTGACGGGTGCCATCACGGAGCACTGTGACCTGTCGGCTCATGTCCATCCACGTGCAGATGCCTGAGGTGGGCCCGATGACGGCAGGGATCTGCTGGCGCTCGGCTACACCGTGAGGATTGGAGTCCGTGTGGGACTCGACGGCCTGCACTGGGGTGTAGCATCTCTGTCTATGCTTGCTGCAGGCTTGTAGTGCTTCAGATTCTGGTTTTAGCGGTTCAGACGGTGCCTGATTCTGATATGCTGGCACTGAGTCATGACTGTTTCTGTTTTGTAGCTTGCTGATGCACAGCGAAATGCTACCCTAGTGTGTGGTGCGAACCAAGAGTGATCGCCCCTGTTTATGTCTGTGTGAGTCACTTTTGTAAGCTCTTCTTGCATGTGCTTTCTGTGAACAAGCACTTGACGTCTGTGTGCGTCCTCTGACTGGACCCTTGCCGTTTCCCGCTTGGTGACACACACAGTGGATAGGCAGTCTAATCAGGCAACTTCCAGGAAGATTCTCACCAAGACCTCGCAGCGAGCGGGCAAGCAGCGAGCCCCCCTTAGCTCGCTGTCCACACTAGGCGTGGAGTTGATCCCCTGACCTGTTTTTCTGAATTAAGCCTGTGAACAAGGTGTTCTCTGGCCACCCACAAACAAAACCTGGCTAATGTTGGTTTTGTCGCATTTCTCATTGTACTCTATTGTGTCCTCTTGGCTACTGTACATCGGCGTGCAAATGAATAACGGCGAGACTTGACGGAGCCGACTCAACCGGATGACGGAGTGTCATCCGGTTGAGTCGGGGCACGCTGAGACCTACATGCAGTTCGCTGAAGCATCACCCCTACGTCAACATGCTCAGCTCCATCGGCAGGCCCATTGGCGGTCGAGCCGCTGGCGGTCATTGCCACCGCAGAGACTGTCTGCATGCATGCAGCACTGGATCTGACTATGCTACTGTGTTTGCAGCGTCATGCATTGCCTAGGGTCCGTGTTTCATGTTGCATGGAAGTGCTTCGCACAATGGGTCTTCATAACCACTGCCTGGGTTTGGGCAGCCATAACTCTTCGCTGCTGTTTTTCTAGCTATTTCTAAACGAACGACTGCGTTCACAGTGTTGGTATTATGGTATGGTATAGGTTTCAGGCAAAACGGACAAGCCCGGGTTTTGGGCTGTTGGCTGTCTGGCAGGGCTCACCAAGAAAACCCTGCCTCCCAGAAAATTGGTCTAGGACTATTTTCTGATTGGCTGGTTAGCTGAGTAACAAGCTCTACAGAGCTTGGGGGGAGCTAGAACTTGGAGGGGTCTCCCATTGTTGTTCATTCTTCATTCCTAGTTAGTAACATTCAGTTTCCAGGTGCATTCTGGCGCTAACACTGGCCCGCGTGTTTCAGAGTAACAAACCCAGAGCATCCTGGCTAAGACTCTAGAGCAGCAGGCTGAGGGGGCAGCAGACTTAAGTAACGAGCGTGGAAGCCCGCACGCTGCATCAACAATGCTGCTACCCCAACCTGCTGTCTAGCCTTTCCTTCTTGGTATCAGAGCCAAAATCGTAGCAGGAGCAGCAGAAGATTGGCGTACAGCTGCTAGACAATGTTGGCCGACCTCCATTCGTGCCAATGCAGGGGAAATGCGGCCGGATTTTTTCCGACAGCATTGATCTGCCTGGTGGCGGTGTTAGACTTTTTCCCACAGCCAGTTGGCCAGGGAAAATGCTACCGGATTTTTCTGGCAGCATTGATCTCCATGCGTGACGCGAGGAGGTGAGCAGCAGGCCGTGTCCGACACCTGCGGGCGACGATGCATGCAGCACCGTCACCTAGGTGCAGTGACTGGAAACAATGAGCAGCAGCAGTATCCTATAGCTGCAGTAGTGGCAGCAGCTGCGCGTAGTAGCAACAACCGGCTACAGCAGCAGCTCGGAGCAACAGTAGCCTGTAACTGCAAGTAGCAACGACGGCCAGGAGCATCAGCTCGAAGCAGCAGCAGCAGTAGTCACGAGCAGCAGAAGAAGCAGCGAGCAGCAGCAACAGCACGCTACAGCTGCCGTAGTAGCAAGCAGTAGCAGTAGCCGGATGCAGTAGCAACAGTAGCGAGTAGTAGCTAGTAGCAGCCAGCATCAATTGCTGCTACTCGTAGTCCACACCTTGCCGCAGGCGACGGGTTATAAGCAGCGAGCCCACTAATCACAGCGAGCAGCAGACTGCTGGCACTGAGCAACAAGCACATTGCTCTCAGCCCACTTCCCACAGCGAGTAGCGAAGATCGCTGTGAAAAACAAAAAAGAAAAAAGAAAGGAAAAACAATCCCCACCCCACCAGCAACTTTGTCATTGCCGCTACAACAGCCACAGCAGCCATACCAGCACACAGCAACATCAACACCAGTAGTTGCTACTACAATAACAATAGGAGCAGCAGCAACAGCAACGACAGTTGCAACAGCAACAGCAAAAGCAGCAGCAATTGCAAAAGCAGCAGTAGCAGTTATAGCGGTAGCGGCAACAGCAACAACAGCAGCTGCTGTAGCCGCACATCAGCGACCCCAACAACCGTCGCTGCTGACATGAGCAGCCATCCGCTAACATCATTCCTGACGTCACTGTTGATGTCATCAACAAAAAAAAGTAAAAAAAAGAGCAACTATGTAGAGAACGCAGTAGCACGTGCTGAAGTCAACCATCTTAGGTTGACATCACTACTGATATCACTGATGATGTCAGCAGCATAAAGAAGGAAAACAACACAAAGGAGGGTGGAACCAAGGGGACTAACAAACATGGCCACTAATCCCAATGGGGAGGGGTCCTCCTCTGGTGGGAGGACCCTAGTCCGCCTTTCCTGTAGCAAATGTAGCAGTAGTAGCAGCAGCAATAGTAGCAGGAGCAGCAGCAACAAGAGCATCCAGGGTCAGCTCCTATCTATGCCCTGCTCCATCAGGAACACCGGTATGCCATGGTGGCCACGCTCACACGGATGCCACCAGGGGCACGTGACGCGCACGCCCTCATTGTCTACCCCATTGAGCAACCAAAGGACCCAGCCACCCTATGTGAGGTTGGGGCGTCTCCCAAGGCCGCTTATTGGGAAGCTACATGTAACGATGAGCTAGCCGCTATTCGGCAACATAAGGTCTATGAGCATGTCGACCTTCCCCCGGGCCGCAAGGCCATCGGCGCCAAGTGAGTTTTGTGGCAAAAGTGGAAGCCAGACGGGTCTCTGGACAAGTACAAGGCCCGTCTCAGGACCAAGGGGTTTGCTCAGTCCCTGGGACCGACTATCACCAGATCTTCGCTCCGGTCGGTTCTCCACCAACTGGGCGTTGTTCAGCCTGGTTGCCCAGCATGGGTGGGAACTGCATGAGATGGATGTGAGCAGCTCCTTCCTCCCTGGCTCACTGGAGGACAAGGAGCTCTACATGATGCAGGCTCGAGGCTTCGACGATAGCTCTGGCAAGGTGTGGAAGCTGCGGAAGGCCCTATATGGCTTGAAGCAGTCACTGCGCCGCTAGAACCAGGAGATCAGTCGTACACTTTTTGGCGGCAGCCTCCTTCGCAACTTTGTCGACCGAGCGCTATTCATTAGCCCGCGAGGTCAAAACCTTGTCACGGTCACGCTCCTGTCAACAATCTGCTCATCGCATCTTGCGGGTCAAGGGCCTACTATACGCTGCCTACCAGATGAAGGACCTCAGGCCAGCACAACTCTTTCTGGGCATGGATCTTGAGCATGATCGCTCTGCGGACATATTGCATGTCCATCAGGCCGCCTACGTCCATACCCTGTCCGGGCGCTTTGCTAAGGCCTTGTCCCTCGTGCTGAGAGCATCCTCACCCATGTCGCCCGACGGTCAGGCGTTGCTCATGAATTCGGATCCAGCTGTGGTGGGGGAGCAAGTAGACGTGACCGCATATCTGCCCGTCATCGGGCCACTGATGTTCCTGGCGACGACAACTCGCCCAGACATTGCGTTTGCTGGCAACCTCCTGGCTCAGTTCTCTCCGGAGCCACATCACCTCCACTTCAAGGCCGCGACCCGAGTACAGCGTTATGTCGTCTCAACTCCACGGCGAGGTCTCATGTTCCGCCGCCAGCCGTGTTTTGTGGTGGTGGGCTACACCGAAGTGACTTGGCCACCTGTCCGGACGGTAAGAGTCGCATAGGCTTGACCTTTCCGATTGGTCGCACGGCGGTGTTCTGGCGGAGTGGCAAGCAGGGATGCATTGCACGCATCACTTCTGAGGTTGTGTACGTATCCCTTGGTTCAGGCCCATGTGAGAACGTGTGGCTGCATCGTCCGTTTTCCGAGTTGCGTCAGTCCATCGCATCCATCACGCTGCATTGTGACGATGAGAGTGCCATGGCCATCGCCGACAATGATGACGTGCTTGACACACACACAAAGCAAATTCATGTAGAGTATCACTATGTGCGTTCGTTGCTGCATGACGGATGCATCAGCATTGAGTGGGTTGAGGGAGCACATCAGTTGGCTGACTTCTTGACCAAGGCATTGAAGCGCGACTCATTCAAGAAGGCTATGAGTTCAGTCGACGTGCGTCTGTGAGTTGCACTCTTTGTCCTGGCCTGCGTCTCTATGTGCCCTTGGGGAGTCTATATGTGCGACGCTGCCCGTCCATGTACACTGCGCCTGTCAGTCATGGGGGAATGTTGCTTTTTCCGCATCTCTTATTGTGCTTTGTTGTGTCCTCCTATCTTGTGTGCATCAGCGTGCATATGACTGATGGCGAGACTTGACACTACTCGAGTGTCATCCGGTGGAGCGGACGCACTATCAGGCCTACACGCAGTTCGCTATAGCCTCCTCTCTGCGTCAATGTGCTCAGCTCCATCAGCATGCCTCCTTGTCGGTTGAACCGCTCGCGGTCATTGCCACGGCAAAGGCTGTCTACATGCGTGCAGCGCTGGATTTGACTGTGCTATTGTGTCTGCAGCGTCATACTCTGCCTAGGGTCGGTGTTTCATATTGCGTGGCACTGTTTGGCACAATGGATCTTCGTAGGCACTGCATGGGTTCGGGCAGCCATAACTCTTCGCTACTATTTTCTCGTTGTTTCAGACCGCACGACTGTGTTTGCAGTGTTGGTATTATGGTATGGTCCATCTTTCAGGCGAAACGGACGACGTCCGGGTTTTGGGCTGTTGGCCGTCTGGCAGGGCTCACCGAGAAAACCCTGCCTGCCAGAAAATAGGTCTAAGACTATTTTCTGATTGGCTGGTTAGCTGAGTAACAAGCTCTACAGAGCTGGGGGGGAACTAGAACTTGGAGGGGTCTCCCATTGTTGTTCATTCTTCATTCGTAATCAGTCACTTTCAGTTTTCAGCTGCTTTCGGGTGCAAACACTGGTGCGCACGTTTCTGAGTAACAAACCCATAGCATCCTGACTTGGACTCTAGAGCAGTAGACTGAGGGGGCAGCAGACTTAAGGAACGAGCGTGGAAGCCTGGACGCTGCATCAACAACGCTACTGCCCCAACCTCCTGCCTAGATTTTCCTTCTGCTAAACCCCCGGACAAGAGCAACATGACACTCCAAGTGTGTGGTAGTCACATCAAAATGCTACGGGCCGTCGAATAAGCAACAACTCGAGTGCGTCTCTAGACCTCCTTCCATGTGGCGTTGTCTTGCATGTGGTGGAGCCGGCGGCAGTGCCCCTCAAAATTCAGTCACCTGTATTAGCCCCGTTGAAGCTGTTGGTGCTGAGTGCCTTCGTGAAGAAGTCAGCTCGTTGCTGTCAAGTGTCAACCCAGACGATCTTCACATCACTTGTAGCCACTCAGTCACGCATAAAGTGATGTTGCACATTTATGTACTTCGTACGTTTGTGGTGCATACCATCTTGTTCAGCAATGGCCTCAGTGCTTTGATTGTCACAACAAAGAGTAATGCAACGATTAGGAACATGTATCTCTTGCAATAGACGGCAGAACCATACACTCTCACACGTACCTGCGCCAAGAGCAACATACTTTGCTTCACTTGACCTGTGTGCTATAGTTGCTAGGTAGTTTCCTTGTTAATCTATGTGAGATGGGGCGGGTGAGAGCAATGGGGTGGAAGACACGCCATAGATGCGGTAACCTTCCCTAAGAAACTTTTTCTCAACCAAGACAAGAGTGCGAAAGGGGAGCAAGCGAGATAAGTGTTGTGATTTGTGACGTTCCTGTCAACATGTACAGTTTACTGTGACCACTCGGCCATGTCCATACTCATGCAGATCCCTGATGCGAACCCTGGTGGTACCAGTGTGTCATCTGGTGGTGGAGTACCAACTTGGAGCTGACCGACGACCGTTCCAAAGCTCTGGACGCTGCCCGGGACCTCTTGTAGTTTTTTTGCTGCACGCATGAGTTCATCGGTGGACTGGCCGTGGGCCCATTTTTCATGTTTTTGCATTATTTGTCCACTGTTTGATGTCAAATGCATGCATGTGACCAGTCATCACATCCGACTTGTGATCTTGCACGTCTAAGTTAAGACGGCTTAGCGTTCTGACATGTCTGTGCAGAGTTATGGCCAAAACAGTGGTTTTGGGCCAGTTTCAGGACAGATCGTGTGCTACCGCGTGCGACACCCACTGTGGGCCACGGCAGGTACTTATGCCATGGACCTGACATTTGTCATTCTCTCTCTGCAAATGCTATTGGAGCATTCTGACACTTTGCCTTGTGTCTCGTAGCCAGACCCTTGCAGTTGTGTGCACGACTTGTGATTGTCGTTACAATCTGACCACGCACTGACACCTAGTCGGCGGCTGTGTCGCTAGGAAGCTTCCATGCATCTTCTCTTGGTATCAAAGCGGTGTGACACTTCCCACCGAGCTGCGCAGCACAAACGGAGCACAGCAGCAGCAGTGAGCGTCACCGCTGTTGCCGATCCAAAGGGACCTGCCAACGGCACCCGGCTGCCGACGACATCACCCACGTGAGAGTGCATCTGCAGCAGCAGGTGACACCTGCAGTAGGCGGCAACCACTAGCAGCTGCTGGCATCGGTGCCAGCAGTGGCGGCAGCAGGCTACAGCCACGGTAGGCGGTGGCTGGCAGCAGTAGCAACAGCCCGCGGCAGTAGCAGCGTGCAGCATCAGTAGCACGTAGCAGGAGCAGCGCGCAGCAATGCTACGTAACGGTGGCGGCGACAATGGGCAGCAGTAGCGTGCAACAGCAGCAGCATTGAGCAGCAGCTTGAAGCAGCAACAGCATGGAGAAACAGTAGCAGCAACATATAGTAGCAGCAGCAGCGTAACAGAGCAGCACCGTAGCAGCAGCACACAACGGCCGTTACGTGTAGCAGTTGCAGCAGTAGCGCGCAGCTGCGCTGCAACACAGCAGCAGTGCGCAGCTGCTACCACAGCTGTGTAAGCAGCCATGTGGCTGCTGCTGCAGGTGCCGGAGCAGCAGCAGCAGCAGCGGAGCGGAAGCTGCTACGGAGTTTTTGTGCAGCTTTCGCACTACTGCTGCGGAGCAGCCGCCCCCTATTCAGCAAGGGAACAAGCGCGAGGATTGTCAGAAAAAAAGAAAGGGAAAGGAGGGGAGCTGATGTCAGCATTTTTCTTGCTGATGTCATCAGGTCATGGTGGTATCAGTGACCACCTGCTGATGTCAGCACTTTCCTTCGTCAAATTTTTGGTCAAAGAGTCAAAAGTTGCCCGTGTTTCAACTCCAGGAGAAACACTGACCTTTGTGCAATCCGACCAAGTTGACATCTCGGCCCATAATGAGTGGTGACATGGCTTTGGACGGTGATAAGGGAAAGTGGATACTAGATCCCCCTTCTTCCTCAGGGGTCATGGGCTCACGCTCGCAGGCTATTGAGGACCTGCAGAGCAAGCATGACAAGATGCGTCGCCTACAGCAGGAGCAAACTGATGCAATCCGTACACTCACTGAGCTTCTTCGGGGTCAGTCCACGGCCCCACGGTAGACCTCTGAGGGAGCTGTCGATGTTACACAATAGTCAGCTCCAACACCGAAGACAGGAGCTGGATGCGACCCGTCCCCTCTTGATCTTTGGGATGAGGATCCAGATATGCTAGGCATGGAGGGCGACTCCTCCGAGCGTGAGATTCGTGTGCTTCAGGAGCGTATCCGCTAGCTCTAGACGAGCTCTTGGCCCCCACACACATCTCGTTCTCCCAAGATCTGATCATCGCCTGATCTCCACCCTAGCGACTTCCCTCTTCCGGGTGTCTTCCCCATCCCTCGTCCTTCTCAGCATGTGGTTGCTCTCCCTACGGAGCGGCAACCCAAGGACTTCGAGACATTGCCCCCACGGTATGTTAGCGAGGACGGTCTTGACTGCTGGGAGATCCTTTTCCAAGTTTGGGCCACTTCATAAGGAGTGTGGCCCTACTACCACAGTCCGTATCAGACTACGGACCAAGCACAGGTGTTGACACCGGCAAGAGCGTGAGAGCGTTGTCGACTTCCGCTCGTTCCTTGGCGAGGCCGGCACAGGCGCCGGCACTAATCCACAAGGGGGCTGGGACCTGGCATTATCCCTGATTGCTTCAGAGACGAACGCCACCTGTGTAGCTCACATTCGTGCCTTTCACTCCCTTTGTAAGGGGCCTGCCAAGCCTGTAGCCGACTACTGGTGACACGCCATGCGCATCTACACACACCTTGGGACCCCAAGAGGTACATAGCTATGGGTGCTCCGCACGATCATACTCGCAGTTCGCCTTGAGCACACACATACCTTCACGAGGTACAACGACACCGTGCTTGAGCCTTTTCCGGCCTCATTGCATCTTCTTCCCTGGGCGCACCAGCTCTTCCTCTAGGTGACTTCCGTCCGTGTGGCGGCCGTTGCTCATCAGGAGACTCCCTTGCTGCAGTAGTCTTCGCATTACCACCGACACCCCTCTTGTAATCTCCTTCTCCATCCTCCGTCATACCCTCTTCTTCCTCTTCCACCTTTATTGCACTGCCTCAGACATAGGGTGTCGTGGCAGCAGCACAAGGGAAGAAGGGGAGACAGAGGCGCAGCTCGTGCCAGCAGCAGTCACAGTAGCAGTCGTCATTGGGAAGTAGCAATAGACGCTCTGTTCATTGCTATAATTGTGGAGGCGCTCATCGCTGCACCGAGTGCCAAAAGCCACTCAATTGGGTGCGGATCACTCGCGGATTTCAGGCTGCGTACGCTTTACGGTCTACGTATAATAGCACATCTTCCGGGCGCACAGCGCCCACGACCGTAGCAGTTACCGCTTCACCACTGGCGAGCTGCGGCGACCCGGACCCACGTGACCGCACCATCGCCGAGCGGTATGTGATGACAATGGGCCTCACTGTATCGATTGGATTCATGAGTCTCACCTTTGTGCCCTTCGTCGTTCCTCCTTACCTGCTGCCGAGCGCCCGTCTGAGGGTGAGTGTTCCATTGCCTGTTGTATAGTGGCGTCCTCTAGTCGTGATTCCGGTGGCACTTGGATCATCGATTCCGGTGCCACTCATCACATGACCTGTCGTCGTAGTGAATTTATTGTTCTCAGCCTTGTTGCATCTCTTTGTTCCGTTTGCACAGGCTCTCGTCAGTCCTTGCCAGTCCAGGGTGCTGGGGTCGTGTGTTTTGATGGTCCGTCTAGCCCCCTGTATCTTTCCAAGGTGCTGTTTGTGCCTGACCTTGAGCTCAGTTTGCTTTCTGTACGAGCCTGCACAATGATGGGACTCTCTGTGGAGCACATTACAGACTTCGTCACTATGACTGTTATTGACACTCGTAGCGTTATTCTTTGTGCCTCTGTTGTCAATGACCTGTATCGTGTCTCTCGGAATTCTTCTCCTTGCTCCCCCTCCCCTTCAGCTCGTGTTTTTATCACTGACGTTTTGTCTCCTGAGCAACAACGATTGCCTCATTGCTGTCTATGTCATGTAGGCTTCGACACTATGTTGAAGCTCATTTGGGCGTAGCCCGCCCTCGGTCTTGACGCGGCTTCTTTCGAGAAGCTGCCCAAGACCGAATGCCTCTTATGCGCTCATGGTAAGATGCATCGTTACACCTACCCTGCCTCCCTTTCTCACGCACTGCGCCCTCTCGAGTTAGTCCATTTGGACCTTCTTGGTCCTCTTCTTGTCGAGTCTCCGTCCGATCAGGGTCGATACGACCAGATCCTGACTTCACCCGGATGTAGTGGGTCTACAACCTGCACCAAAAGAGTGACGTCGCTCTCGCGGTTTGCCTCTGGCTAGTGATGGCTGAGTGTCAGTCCCGCCACGTTGCATACCTTCCGCTCGGATCGCGGTGGCAAGTTTCTTGGTGAGATGGAAAGCTTCTTTGTCGAGTGCAAGATTTTTCACCAGGTCTCTGCTCCTGCTACTCCTCACTAGAATGGTGTTTCTGAGTGTTAGAACCGCACCATGGAGGATGCGGTTCGCGCTATGAGGTCTGAGTGTGGTCTCCCAAAGTCCTTCGCTTTTGAAGGATTTGCCTACATGACTTGGGTCTGGAAGCGCCTCCCGGACGGTCCCCTTCTGGACCACTCCACACCGTATGAGCTTTGGTTCGGCCACCATGCTGACCGGCACCTGGCTCACGTCTGGTGATCCTTGGCTTTTTTGTGGTACAACGAGGACCAGCAGGGGTCCAAGGTCTCACTGCGGGATCACTTGTGTGCCTTCGTAGGCATCTCCACGTGATCAAAGGCCTGGTGCTTTTGGGATCCTGCTTGTCGTCGCATTGTTGAGTCACGCGACATGCTCTTCTTTGAGTCCCTCACCTACCATGATATGACAACGATCATGTCAATTTTTTTCACGCATGTTCCTTCGTGTGAGGTTTCTTGACGGATGAAGGAGTCTGCGCCTGCAAGCACCTCTTGCCAGGCGGATGTGTCCGTTTGAGCACTCTCCACTTCTCAATCTCCGGCTCTTAATGACCCAACGATCATCTCTTTCGGTCCAGAGACCTCTCCAGCACAGCCGGCGTCTACCCCTTTTCCCTCACTCCCCACAGGTACCCATGATCCTCTGTGCGTACTCCTCTGAATGTACCTGTGTCCACCGGTACTCCTGCCTACGTGCAAGGTCTTGCCTCACCTGCTCCTACTGTCACTCACCATCCCGTGTCTCCCACACACGCATCTCCTCGCACGTCATCACCAGTTCCTTTGCCTTAGCCCTCACCAGTCATGGTCGTGCCTATCTTTGAGCCTCAGGTGCGCCCCTCGAGCCCAGGTTACTCACGTGAGCTTGGCGGTCGTCTTCAACCATTGGACTCCCTAGTCCAGCAATTGGCGGGTGCCGCACCGAGGCACTCCACTCGTAGCATCGTCAGTGGTGATCCCGGCGCAAAGGCCCTAGGCCTGAGTGTCTGCACTGAGCACATAGAGGTACATCCAGCATACCCCATAGGGTACGATCTCGTCACTCGCAAGCTTCATATTGCTTGTGATGCAGCAGCTGATCTTGTGGTCATCAGACCTAACACTTATGTATGTGCTCTTGCCACACAGTGCTCTCCCTCTATGGCGCCTGACCCGGGCACACTGAGGGAAGCTCTCTCATCACAAGATGCTGACGCTTGGCATGCTGCTTGCAAGGTTGAGCTTTGTGCCATCCGAGAGCATAGAGTTAACGAGCTAGTCGACCTTCCACCTGGGAGGAAGATGATTCGGGTCAAGTGGGTCTTTTGCAAGAAAGTGAAGCTGGATGGCTCACTGGAACGCCACAAGGCTTGCTTGGTCGTCAAGGGGTACTCTCAGATCAAGAGCATCGATTACACTGACACCTTTGGCCCTGTCGGCCGCATGACCTCAGTTCAAGCTCTGTTCGGTGTAGTGGCTTTGCATGACAGGGAACTGCACCAAATGGATGTGAACAATGTGTTCCTCTATGGCTCTTTGGATGAGGAGATTTGCGTGGCTCAGCCACCTTGCTTTGAGGACGGTGACAAGGTGTGGCACTTGCGTAAGTCCTTGTACGGCCTCAAGCGGTCTCCTCGGTGTTGGAACCAAGAGATCACTGGCATCCTAACTTGTGCGGGATATGTACAGAGCAAGGCAGATTCCTCTATCTTTATCCGACGGACGCCTAAGCGGTTCACCGCCATCCTGGTTTATGTCGATGACCTTCTGATAATTTCTCCTTCACTGAAGGCCATGAAGGAGGCCAAGGTTGTCCTCTAGATTGCCTATAGGATGAAGGACCTTGGTCCTACAGTGGTGTTTCTCGGCATGGAGATCGTGCGAGACCACAGACGTTGGACGCTACTGTTGGATCAGGCCCGATACGCACATGTTGTGGAGGAGTGTTTTAGCGACCTCCTTGGTGTAGTGCCCACGGCTTCCACACCTCCCACGTCTGGCAGGAAGGATGTTGAAGATTGCCCCTCTCCATGCCCAAGTGCGGCACCGGGAGGCGCAGACGAGCCGCCAGAGAGAGGAAACTCCTCGTCAACGGATCAGGCAACTCGATGATTGCTTGGATCATAAAATAGAGGATTGCCCCAAAATGTTGATGAGTCGTTGAATCCGGTGGAATTTGTTTCATTGGAATCAGACCAGTAACGAGGGAGATATGGGCTTCCAAAATTGAGGTGTGTGCGGCGGCTCTGGAAGCCGGCCGCGGCTCGACTTCTAGTGAATAATTGACTGGAACGAGTAACAACATGCCATCTGGGGATTTTGATCCGGAAGATCTGCCGAGGCATCCGGTGGATAATCCACCGGATTTCAGGAGTGCAGTTTGTTACTAAGGGACTTCGCCAAAATCCTAGCTCGGAGTCCGAAACTTAGTAGTACAGTTTGTTACTTCGGAACTTGGTCAAAATTCCGACTGGAGGTCCGCGAACAGGTTTCGACCCACATCAATTCCCATCACCAAACTCGATGATTAACTCATCAAAACAGACCCCAAAGGTGCGAGGGGCGTTGCCATTACGCGCCATTATGCCATTATGCGGACATCTGCGCCTCCAGAATGGAGTTTTGATGGGTCCTTGCTGTGTGAGGGCACCTCGGCGGGCGACGTGGTGCGCGCCGCCGACTGAGCAGCTGATTTGGGGTGCTGCGCTTCGACTGACGTAGCGGGAGCTACGGTGATCTGAACTGCACACAGTTTGATGTGTTGGAGAGCTTATGACTAGCCCTACAAATCATGTCCATGTTTAAAACTATTACAAAATCGCGTTATTCCCTTCGTAAAAGTGACGATCTCACATTTGTCTTCAGCTGCCAGAAACATAGCGCGGGGCGACCAGAAAGCTCACGCTTAGACTCAGAACCACCCACACAAAACATAGCTGTGAGCACAAAAGACCCGTTGGGCCACGTTAGAACTGCACCCCAGTTTGCGACAAAGTGTTATGGCCCCACCACGACCGTGACCAGTCTACAAATTGCTCTTGGCTTTCGCGGCAGACGTGACTGTCATCAGGGACGACTTCGCTTTCAAGCTCTGCGGTCCCAGAGTTGAAAACTGCGCAAATGACGCAGAAGGAAATGCAGCCCATCCATAATTATGTAGGAGGCCCTAGCTACGGGCTATGTAGGTGGCACTTTGAGCTACACCTCGCGCATAAGGAGCTGGTGGAGGTCATGAACGGAACAGAATTCCTTGACAAAGGGACGGCGACAAAAGCGCAGAAGGAGACCTTTGCAAAGAAGAACAGGGAGGCGCTCATGATGCTGGTGTCCGGGACGGCTGAGCTATAATGGGGCTACTTCCAGGGCTGCAAGCTGGCAGCCAAAGCTTGGCAAAAACTCTGTGCCATCCATCAATCCAAGTCACTGGCGAACAAAATCTTCGCATTGAAGCGACTCTTGACAGTGAGACTCGAGGAGGGAGATGATGTCATCACCGCCATACAGCAGATCGAGTCGCTTGCCTCATAGTACAATGACGTGGGGTGGGCGATTGACACGTAGCTGTAGGTCATGACCCTCCTCATGGCCCTTCCTGAGAGTTGGAGCCCTCTCATTACAGTCTTGGGAGGATGGGCAGAGGACAAGCTCACCTATGGCGCGATCACAGAGTATATCCATAACGAGGCGCAGCGATGGAGCTGCAGGGAGTCCTTGTCATCCTCATGGGCCCTCGTTACCAAAACGCGCGGTGGTAGAAGCAGGGCCAAGGGAGGTGGCGGACATGGCGACAGCAAGAAGGGCGCCAAGAAGGGTGCGTGCGAGTATTACGGCAAGGAGGGCCACTAGGCCCGTGAGTGCACCAAGGAGGCAAAGGCCGGTGGAAAAGAAGTGAAAGGCAAGAAGTCGCTTCTCAACGGCACTCAAAACCACTACCTCACAAAGGCCAACCGGCGATGCCTTGACTCCGGAATGGAGGAGCATACCCAGATCGAGAAGGTCGGATTCATCAACTACACCAAATCCAGCAAATCCATGGTGGTTTCGAACGACAAGGTCAAGCCGGTGGCTGGCCAAGGAGACTTGGACGTGGAGGTGGTGGTTGGAAGAAAGCAGGTGCAGCGCGTCATCAAGGACATGCAGCACGTACCCAGCTTGGCTAACGTACTAAGTGTTAGCCGCCTGGCTGACAAGGGGTACGAGGTGCTCTTCAGGAGAAGAGGGGCACTCGTGCGAAAGGACGGTGGTGACGAGCCCGTGCTGGAGGCTAAGCGCAAGGGAGGCCTCTACATCGTGGAGACCAAGGTGATCTATGGCGAAAGATTTAGCAGACTTGCTGGAGCGCACCATCAACATGGCCAAAGGAGGGGGAGCTGATCTGGAGCTCTAGCATCTACGACTGGGGCATTCCTCACTCACAGTCGTGAAGGAGATGGCAAAGCGTGAGCTGGTACGCGGCCTCGTCATCGACGATGCGGAAGAGGTGATAGATGCAGCAAAGCACGCAAAGTACGAGCCTTGCATTTTGGGCAAGGCGCAGCGCAAACCATTCAACGAGAACGTGAATCGCGCCTCCAACCTGCTGGAGGTCGAGCACAGCGACGTGTGCGGACCATTCAAGACGGCGTCAAAGAGCGGCGCGCGTTACTTCGTCACCTTCATTAATGACTTTAACAGAAAACTCTACGTGTACTTCATGAAGCGGAAAGGTGAGGTCCTGGAGCGGCTGAAGGAGTATGTTGCCGCGGTGGAGAGGCAGACTGATCGGAAGGTCAGAGCGCTACGTAGTGACAACAGCGGAGAGTATGTGGGTTTTAACGGGTGGATGAAGCAGCAGGGCATAAAATGGCAACAAACCTCGCTGTATTCGCCTTGGTCAAATGGCATGGCGGAGCGGGCAAACCAGACGCTGCTGAACATGGTTAGGACCATGTTGGTGGATGCGGAATGGCCGCAAAGCTTCATGGCGGAAGCTGTGCGTACGGCGAGCTACACCCTTAACCTCACTCCTACAGTGGTGCTGAAGAGGAAGAGCGGTTGGAAGACGTTGCAGGAGGTTTGGAGCGGGCGCAAGCAAAGTGTGGTATACCTGAAAGCGTTCGGGTGCAAGGCGCATGCGATGGTGCAGGCTGAGCTGAGGCGAGACAGCAAGCTAGAGCCGTAGGCAAATTTGTATCTCTTCCTTGGCTATGAGAGCGCGCATAAGGCGTATAGGCTCTACAAGATGCACAAGGAGGAGGTAGTCCGTAGCCAAGATGTCGAGTTCGACAAGGAGCAGAGCTATATCAGCAGCAACGTCCGGGCGTGGTGGACTCTCCAAAGCCGGGAGAGTGGTTCCAGCTCCTTGACTATGAGAAGGAGCCGGCGGACACCAAAGTTCAGGGAGCGCCATCAGAGCGCAAAGGTGCACCAGCGATGGAAGCCGACGCGGAGGACTCCAATGACGATCAAGCTGATGAGGAGATCCACAAGAAGGATCTAGTGGATGAGGCACCAAGGGTGCCAAGGCGCGCACTCCCGGTGGAGTGTGCATCAGGCGCCGGTGGAAAATCCATCAGAAGCGCCGGTCGTTCCGGTGATGTTTCTCTAAAGCGGGAGAGATCCTTGTGGAGCCGACCAGTCGATGATTCACTGAAGCGTGCTGAGTCAGAGGGATCGCAGCAAAGCGACGATGCGCCACCAAAAGTACCGCGCCGGAGCGGGAGGCAGCGAAAAGCGAGGAAGCGCTTCAACGCAAGCACTGGTCAATAGATCCGCATGACGCGGTACATGCTGACTGCATGAACGGAGCCGACTACCGTGCAAGAGGCACTTGCACGGCCCGTAGGGGATCAATGGGACACAGCCATCAGATCGGAGCTGGCGTCCATTACGGAAAACGACACCTGAGAGCTGGTTCACAGGGCGAAAGATGCCAAGGTCATCGGCTCAAAGTGGATCTTTAAGACCAAGTTCACAAAAGAAGGTGTGGTTGACAAATACAAGGCACGGCTGCTGGCACAGGGATACGTACAGCGTAAGGGCGAATACTATAATGAGACGTTTGCTCCCATCGCCAAGTTCACAAGCATCCGGGCGATCCTTGCGGTGGCGACTGCAAAGGACATGGAGCTCCACCAAATGGACGTAAAGACGGCCTTCCTCAACGGCATCATAGACAAAGAGATCTACATGGAGGTGCCAGAGGGGGTGGAGGCACCAGAGGGCAAGGTGTGTAAGCTACGGAAGTCCTTGTGCAGGCTAAAACAATCACCCAGATGTTGGTACCAACAAATGGACAGCTTCATGGCACAAATCGGCTTCAAGCGTTGTGATGCGGATCATAGCGTGTACGTGCGGCGCGAAAAACAGCTCCACGACATCGTTGCACTCTATGTGGACGCCCTTATTTTGTGCTCGATGGATCTGCCAAGCCTACAGTGGCTGAAAGAGAAGGTGAGCAGCAGATTCAAAATTTCAGACATGGGGGAGCTGGAATACTACCTTGGGGTGAGCATTACGAGGAACCGGAGGGCGCGCACAATTGAGCTAGGGCAGGCCAAATATGCAGCCGAGTTGCTGAAGAGGTACAACATAGAGGACTGCAAACCAGTTGGCAGTCCAGTCTTCACGATCTGTGAACTGAGTGCGGCAATGGCGCCGCAAACAAAAGAAGAGCGGGAGGATGTTGCAGGGGTGCCCTACCAATCAGTGGTGGGCAGCCTCATGTACGCCATGGTGGCGACTTGACCGGACCTGGCCTACGCGGTGGGCCAAGTGAGCAGGTATGTGGCCGATCCACGGCCATTACACAGACAGGCGGTCAAGCCCACCCTCCGCTACCTGCAAGCGACGCGGCATGCGCCCCTGAGGTTTGACGGCAAGGGGCGGGCAGACCCTTTGCGTCTGGTCTGCTACACGGACACAGACTACGCTGGCGATGTGGACAAGCCGAATTCCAAATCCAGCTACGTTTTCTTCCTCGCTGGTGCAGCGGCTTTGTGGTGCAGCAGAAAGCAAGACTTTGTCGCCACCTCCACAGTGGAAGCAAAGTACATCGCGCTCGCCAAGGTGGTCAAGGAGGCGGTGTGGCTTCGCAGATTGCTTGGGGAGCTGGGCATACCATAGCCGGAGCCTACGGTGGTCCAAAAGGACAACACCGGCTCAATCTCTCTGACCAACAACCCAACGCAGCATTGGAGGACTAAGCACATTGACGTGCGTAATCACTACGCATGGGACATGGTTGAAAAGAGGCAGGTGGTGCTGTAGCACTGTAGAAGGCACAACATGCTTGCGGATTGCTTGACCAAAGCACAACCCGTCGACCATCACGCATTCAGCGTGGCCGGACTTGGAATGACCAGCTATGATGGGCTGGATGCCGCAGCAAAAGATGAGTCAGAGCAAGCTAGAGCAGCGGGCATGGCATGTGCAAGGGGGAGAATGTTGAAGATTGCCCCTCTGCATGTCCAAGTGCGATGCCGGGAGGCCCCAACAAGCTGCCAGAGAGACGAAACTCTTCGTAGAGGAATCTGGCGACTTGATGATTGTTCGGATCCTAAAATTGAGGATTGCCCCATAAATCTGACGAGTTGCTGAATGCGGTTGAAGTTGTTCCACCAAAATCGGACTAGGAACGAGGGGCATATGGGCTTGCAAAGTTGGGGTGTGCGCAGCGGCTCTGGAAGCCGGCCGCGGTTCGACTTCTAGTGAATAATTGACCGGAACGAGTAGCAAAATGCCATCTGGGGATTTTGCTCCGGAAGATCTGCCGAGGCCTCCGGTGGATGATCCGCCGGATTTCAGGAGTGCAATTTGCTACTGAGGGACTTAGCCAAAATCCTTGCTTCAAGTCCGAAACTCAATAGTACAGTTTGTTACTCAGGGACTTCATCAAAATTCCGACTGAAGGTCCGCGAACAAGTTTTGACCCACATCAAACCCCATTACCAAACTCGATGATTAACTCATCAAAACATTCCCCAAAAGCGCAAGGGACGCTGCCACTATGCGTAGGGACATCTGCGCCTCCGGAATGGCATTTTGATGGGTCCTTGACGTGTGAGCGTGCCTCGGCGGGCGACGTGGTTTACGCCACCGACTGAGCGGCTGATTTGGGGTGCTGCGCTTCGGCTGACGTATCGAGAGCTACGGTGATCCGAATTGCGCATGGTTTGGTGCGTTGGAGAGCTCATGACTAGTCCTACAAATGTTCAGATCATGTCCATGCAAAATTTCGTTATTCCCTTCCCAAAAGTGACTGTCTCACATTTGTCTTCAACTGCCAGAATCATAGCGTAGGGCGACCAGAAAGCTCACGCTTGGGCTCAGAACCACCCGTACAAAACATAGCCATGAGCACAGAAGACCCGTCGGGCCACATTGGAACCGCACCCCGGTTTGTGACACAAAGTGCCCTGAAGGTGGAAGATCCCACACAGTTGGGGCAGACAATGGATGTGACCTTGTACCTCCGTCTTATCGGATCTCCGATGTACCTGGTGACTACCACATATCCTGAAATCGCCTTTGCCGTCAACCTCCTTGCCCAGTTTTTGCAGGCTCCACACGCTAGAGCCCTTTAGACGGCTGTACGAGTGGTGCGGTACGTGGTCTCCACACCATACCTCGGACTCTGCTTTCGCCACTAGTGTTTGATGATCCTTGACGGCTACAATGACAACAATTGGGCCTAAAGCCCATATGGACGCAGTCGCATCGGTTACGTGTTCCTTCTTGGTGGGACCGCTGTGTCCTAGCGTACGGGGAAGCAGGGTTGCATTGCACATAGCTCATCGGAGGCAGAGTATGTTGCTCTGGGTGCAGGAGCTGCTGAGGCGGTATAGCTGCAACACCTGTTCCTTGGGATGGGTCTGTTAGTACCAGCCATTGTGCTTTGTTGTGACAACCAGATTGCTCTTTCCATTGCGGAGAACACTGGTGTCTGTTATGCTTTCACGAAGCACATTGCGGTTGAGCATCACTTTATGCGTGATGTGGTGGAGCGACACGTGATCTTCGTCATATGGGTTCGCACTGACATGCAACGTGCTCACTTCTTGACGAAGGCACTAGCACACGGAACGTTTCTGGTGGCCATTCGTTCTCTCAGGCTTTGTCCCTTGTCTGAAAGAGGTTGAGTGTGGGGTGTGTCTGTGCTCGTGTCACATTTGTCTTTGAACTCCTTCTTGTACTTGTTTTGTTGCTACACGTGTATGGACATACGTACCATCGGGTCATGAGGGAGTGTTGTGATTTGTGATGTTCCTCTCAACCTGCGACCACTCAGCCGTGTCCATAATCATGCACATCCCTTATGCGGACTCTGCTGGTACCGGTGCATTGTCTGGTGGTGGACTACCAGTTTGGAGCTGACCGACGACCATTCCAGAGCTCTGGACGCTGCCCGGGACCTCCTGCTGTTTTTCTACAACACGTAGTAGTTTATCGGTGGACTGGCTGTGGGCCCGATTTGCATGTTTTTGCATTGTGTGTCCACCGTTTGATGCCAGATGCATGCATGTGACCAGTCACAGCATCTGAATTGTGATCCTGCACGTCTAGGTTCGGACGGTGTAGCGTTTCTACATTTATGCACAGAGTTACAGCCAAAACAGTGGTTTTTGGCCGGTTTTAGGACAGATCGTGTACTGCCGCGTGCGACACCCGCTTTGCGCCATGGCAGGTACATATGCCATGGACCTGTCATTTGTCATTCTCTCTCTGCAAATGCTATTGAAGCATTCTGACACTTTGCCTTGTGTCTCGTAGCCAGACCCTTGCCGTTGTGTGCACGACTTGTGACTACCATCACAGTATGACCAGGCACTGACGCCTAGTCGGCGGTTGTGTTGTTGGCAAGCTTCCACGCATCTTTTCTCTAAGCACCGGTGAGCACACACCCACAGTGAGCATCATGCTCGGATGGGGGAGTACCACCACCCGGGGGTCAAGCCGGACCACCCGGAATAATCCGAGGGCGGCTACTCACCAGTGCTCGGCCAAAACCGGCATGGTGGCCCCCAAAGGATCAACACCCGGGAAATATATAGCTCCCCTAAAACACACAAGGCAAGAGAAGCAAGATGCAGGGCACGACAGTGAGAATGTATGAGCCCTAGCATCTACCACATCACAGGATCATAGAAAGTCATGCAATAGCCATGTATGTGCCAAAGGGCACCCCTGGGTTCGGCAGCAGCTTAATGACGTCAAAGGCTCCTGTCAGCACAGGCACGTCTGACGCATCCCCAGGTGAGGCCATTGTCATTTAATCTGTACATGTGTGTGCAGCAGACGACACAACCAGACAGCCTCACACGTGTCTGCACCAAAAGCAACATACTGAGCCTCAGCGGTGCCGCGAGCTACACACCCTTTTTTGCCACTTTTCCAGGAGACTGTAGTGTCACCAACAAGGAAGATGTATCCTATTCGACTACAAGCGTAAGAATCATGTGCCCAGTCACTGTCTATGAATCCATCCACCACAATGAAGGGTTGCGCATGAAAAAACAGTCCAACGTGAGGGGTGGATTGGGCGTAGTGTACCACTTGCAATGCTGCCTCGAGATGACGCTCACAAGGGCACTGAGAGAAGTGGGAGAGGAATTTTACAGCAAACGCCACATCAGCACGCGTGGTCATTTCAAGGTACATCAAGGAGCCAATGACCCGGAGGTAGTTGGTCACATAGACCGCCTCCCCCAGCTTTGACAGCTCCAGAGACTTCAGTAAGGACTGACCAGCGGGTATCATGGGTGTGGACGTCGTGGGGACTGATGTTAGGAGCGGGGCAAAGCGCTCCCCCAGGCTGTGTACATATGAAACCTTGGTGAACGTGCAAGGTGCGACGTCCACGGTCACCCTCCAACTCCATTCCCAAAAAGACACGATCTGGTCCAATGTCCTTCATCTTGTTCCCCGCCTGGAGCAGAGCCATTGAAGCCACAACAGATGTGGCATCGGGAGAGGCGATGAGGAGATCGTCCATGTAGACAAAAATGGCTACAAGTGGCTTGATGTGAGCACTCAGGAATGAAGCAGGATCCACATCGCTCCTTCGGTATCCCCCTTTTTCATGGGTAGTTGTGATCTCTTGGTTCCAACAGCGTGGGGATTGTTTCAGGCCATAGAGAGCCTTGGTCAAATGCCACACCCTGCTTGTTCCATCCGAGAAGCCGGGCGGCTACACCATATAGATCTCCTCATCCAACTTGCCATGGAGGAAGGCATTGTTGAAATCCATCTACTCAAGCTCCTAGTCATGCTGAGTGATGAGGCTAAAAAGAGCCCTGGCTGTGGTGTAGCAACCAACTGGGGCAAAGGTCTTGTCAAAGTCAACACTAGGAATCTGAGAGAATCCTTTTATAGTAAGACGAGCCTTGTACCATTAAACTTTGTCATCAGGGTTCAGCTTGCGACGGTACACCCACTTGGAAACAACTGCCTTGCAACCTGGTGGGAGGTCGATGAGCTTGTACACACCGTACTCAAATAGCTTGTCGAGCTTGGCTTTCATGGCCTGCTCCCAGAAGGAGGAGTCAGAAGTCGTGCGGGCTGCCTGCACAAACAATGGTCCTGTAGGAAGGGGAGAAAGACCAGCGGTAGTGAAGCACGAGGCAACATACCCACATATAGACGAGGATAGAGCTAAGTGGAACTCTTGCTCGATAAGAGAGTAGCGCGGTGCGGTGTTGGGGTGTATGACAGAGGTCGTTGCAGACAGTGCAAAGTTAACGAGGCCAAGAGCACGGAGACCAGGGTCACCAGAGACAAGAGGGTGAGAGTGAGATGGAAGTGCATGGAGACACCCACCGCGAGTGCAGGGTGAGACTGGTGGGATAGAAGAAGAGGCAGCAAGACATGGCTGCAAAGAAGGAGAGAGAGATACAGTGGGATGAGAGGGCTCTGAGAGGACAAGAGATGGCGTGGGTGTGGCACCAGGCACAGGAGCAGAGGACGAGGCAGAGGGCGAGGGAGTAGGGGGCTCAAGTGAGATAGCGTCAGAAGAATCATGGGACCGCATGGGTGGAGGTGAGTCAAAAGGAGCAGTGGAGGCCGAGGGAGGAGAACCCAAGGAGGGAGAGGAGCCTGGGATGAAACTGCTCTCCTCCGAGAGAGAGGGGGTCGAGGGACGCTCAGAGGGGAGAACACAAGGCCCAGAGGGTAGAGGACCACCCCCACCCCGAGAGGGCAGAGAGAACGACCCGCCAAAGCGGGGGGCATCGCGCTCAAACAGGTGTTCAAAGAAGAGCGCATCACGAGGCTCAACAACACAATATTGAGAGGGATCCCAGAAGCGCCACGCTTTCAAGAACAGGAAGACACTCAGAAAGATGCATAGGCGACCACGAGGAGATGGTTTACCATCCCGTTGATCCGCGAGGACCCACACCAAGGCAAGACACCCCCAAACACGGGCAAGGCGGTGGTCAGCCCCCTAGCCTGTCCACCGTTCAAAAGGCTTGACAGAGTGGGGAAATGGGCCATGTGGGATGCCATTCCAGACACAAGTCATGTAGGACATGGCTTCAAAGGCAAACACAAGGGCCTGTCCGAAGGCGGAGAGGAGGGAGCGGACACCATCATCAAGTGTGTGATTCCAACGTTCGAACACACCGTTTTGCTGTGGGGAGCAAGGGGCAGATGATTCAAGTCGAACACCATGAGATTCAAGGAAGCGAGAGATGGGACCAAAGAACTCACCGCCGCAATTGCTGCAAAAAGCACGCAAGAGCCGCAGACAGGCACGTTCAGCCTGTGGAAGCCAAGACTCAAGGACCTCAGTGACATTGCTTTTCTGGCGAAGGGAAAAGACCCAGTGGTAGCGGGAGTAGTCATCAGTCTAACATAGGACATAGCGGCCGAGGCCACCAAGGAATTCCTGGGGCAAAGGAACCATGACGTTAGCATGGACGAGGTCAAGAGGGTGAGAGGTAGTGGCTTTAACAGTAGAGAACGAGGAGCGGTGTATTTTTCCGTTGGCACAGTCAAGGCAGAAGGACGTACAGGGTGGTGCAAATGTGGCAGGGTCAAGGCCGAGGGCTGGCCAAAGGCGGAGAAGGCGCTGGATGGCGGTAGTGTGAATGTGACAAAGGTGACAATGTAGAAGATCAGCATGATCAGGCAACAGCGAGGGAGTGACATGAATAAGAGCAAATGGAGCAGAAGACAAGGGCAGCGTGAGGGGGACACGGAATAAAAAATCACGGTGCACACCACGAAGAACAACACGGCCAGAAGAGCACAGGGAGGTGGAGGCCAAGCCGCGGCTGGACGAGAAGTCCATGTCCTTGTCGTCAAGAGTGGTCATAAAGAGAAGACTGACTTCAAGGTCGGGTACGTAAAACATGTTGGGCAAGTAGACAGTGCCACCAGGACCAACAAAACGGACGACACCAACACCTTGGACAGGGAGAAGTTGGTCGGAGCCAGTGCGCACAGAACGGACGGACTCAACTGGCCCAAGCAACACAAACAATGACCGACAGGAGGTCATGTGATGTATGGCCCTGGATTCAATGATGCAGAGACCAGGTGATGCACGAGTGGACGGGAGGACAAGGTAGACAACAACGGTGACACGTGGAGAGAGGGAGGACAACCCACCTAGACGAGTGCGGAACGTGTGAGATTGCCAATGCTCAATCCAAGCATGATCATCAGGCAAGTCCCCTTCAACACCACCAGAAGGACCACCACGAAGAGTACCATCAGACTCATAGAAAGACACATGGGACTGGCCACTCACACTCTCACCTCCCTGCGAGCAAAGGTGAAGAATTTCCACCAGCTGACGCTCAAGAGTACGCTCTTCGTCACGGAGATCAAAGGAGCGATCTGAGGAGCGGTCGGAGGAGCGGTCGGAGAAGTGCCCATCGTCACGAGCGCACTGGGGGACAAAGAAGTGAGAGGGCGGAGGACCGTAGTATGGAGGGCCAGAAGGTAGAGGGATCCAACCCCAAGGGCTGGGTGTAGGTGGCATTGGTTGGAGAGGATAAGAGTGGTGGAGAGCGCTGAGGCAGAGGAGGAGGATGAAGAAGACGCAATAGTCATGGCAGCAGCGACAGAGGAGGCGGTGACACCCGTGCGGGCCCAGTGAGCTCCCATAGAGGATGCAAGACACGCATCATCACGTGGGGCCGGGCACTTGGGTGCAGAGTGGCCGGTGGCGCCACAGTTCCAGCAGGTGACCTTGTCAGTGGTGGGGACGGAGTTCTTGCCACCGCGGCCACCCCCACGCCCCTTACCCTCCACGACCACCACCACGACCAGAGCCACCTCCCCCCCATGAGAAGTAGCCTGAGTGGGATGAGCAGCAGCCTGAGAGGAGGAGGGAGTGGAATTTGCTGCGACAGAGAAGGAGGAGGAGGAGGAGGAGGAGGAGGAGGAGGAGGTAGCAACAGCAGCAAGAGCAGCGCGATGCATGCGCTCGTTTTGCACGGCGTTCCACCAGTCGGTGAGACGGGAGGCAGTGAATTCAAAGAGAGGGCTGATCCCAGGTGGAGAGTCAGGAGGGATGGGTGTAGAGGCAAGGTGCTCGAGTTCTGCCTGAGAGACCTGGAGATAGAGGTCAAACAGCTCAGGAATGAGGCCAGCAACGATAGAGAGGCAGGCAGAGAGGAGACCAGGAGCTGCTCGGCCAAGATCCCTCAGCAAACGCAGACTGTGCGCCCAATACTCATCTGCCGTCTCGTCCGCCCGCATCTACAGGGTGTTGAATTGGACAGTGAGGGCACTCTGGGCAGCATGCCTAGTCATTAATGATGAGTGCATATGGACCAACAGGATCAACAAGGATACTACGGGAGGGATCTGGATTGTATGTATCAATTTCATCAAGGAGATTATCTGGTCCTGCGTTGATGAGGGCTCGTACTGCACGAGCAACTTGAGCAGGCTGAGGTATGAACGACAGCTTGGTAGGGGAGTAATACTCCCAAAGCAGCTCACCTTGGGCCCACACACTGAAGCACGTCTTCTAGGATGTGAAGGTGAGTTCGGATGTAAACTGTGGTGGTGGCATCTCAAAGTCCTTTTGCCAAGTGGGAGGAAGAGCGCGGGCGAATGCTGCTACTGAAAGAGCGGGGGCTGAGAAGTTGGCAACATTACCACTGGGGGAAGCCAATGATTTTGCTGAGCCTGACTCTGGAGAGGGAAAGATTGCAGCAAGACCTGGAATGGTGCGAAGACTCTCAATGACTAATGAGGCCACTGCGGCCACTAGTTCATACTAAGCTTCTTGCTCTTGATGAAGCCCATCTTCAGCCTTACGACGCTCTGCTTACGCCTCACTAAGAGCGGCCTGAAGGGCCTCTATGGTGTCCTCCAGCCTAGGCATGATGAGAGGAGGCAATCGAGAATGCAGACGAATGTGGTCTAGAGGAATGAGAGGGAGTGTAGTGCGATGCAGTGCAATGCTATGGAGCGCTCACCGAGCTGGTGGCATGGAAGAAGGGTGAAGAGCAGAGGAACCACGGCTGCAGCTGAAGAGAATAGGACCGCCACCTAGCCTACGACTGCCATAGTGAGGCACATGACCCCCGTAACTGTGGCTCCGGCAACAGCAGCTGAAACTAATGCCACGAAAACACCAACGGTGATGTGTAGTGTGGTGTCTCATGGAGCGCAGGTTGGAGTCAGCAATACTACGGCGGTAGATGCCCGAATGGATCCAACAACACTGGATGTGGCATCTGCTGCAATGGAAGCTACTGTGGCAAGAGAGGCCGATGCTGCTGTGACCTGTGTGGCAATATTTGCAGCAGCAGCTGCAAGAACGGTGAAAAAAGCTAAAGTACCCTCTTCATTGGTGAAGAGTGGAAGTACAGGAAGACAGGTTCCTTCTGCTCAAGCTTTTGCCAAGCGCATAGAATCCTTGTTAAAAGAGCCAAAGGGTCACCTTTAAGCTTCTCAAAAACGACAAAAGGCATGTGCCGACAAAAGTCGTCGTGAGGTCTCGTTTGACATCAATGACAAAGTGCTTCTTAGCACTAAAAATCTTCGGCTGAAGTCTCGAGGGGCGCGAAAACTTCTATCGCAGTGGATTGGGCCATTTTCTATTGTTGCATGCATTAGGCCAGTGGCATACCGATTGCTGCTTCCGTCGAGTATGAAGATACATGACGTGTTTCATGTGAGCTTTTTAGCTCCATACATAGCAAAGGGAGCCATTCAGCCACCAACGGCAGTCCTTGCTGCCGATAGCCAATACGTGGTTCTTCGTCTACCCCAATACCGAGAGCGTACACTCTAGTCGTGGGTTCTTAGGGAATTCTTTATTCATTAGGCCAGGTGTGGACCTGAACATAACTCATGGGAGCCCGAATCTCCATTTCCCATATGGGTGGTCATTGAGTATTGGAGCAAGCTGGCACCTTGCACAGATTGGCGCATGTCAGGGGGCACCACCTGAATGCAGAAAAAGTGAACAACATTTTCATAGGGTGGCATACATGGACTACAACCATAGGAGGTTGTGGACGGCCAACATGGTTGTCACGCGGACTCTCCAGCCTAAAGGGGGGAGGCCGCTAGCCATGCAAACGGACAAGTTGCAGCTTAGGTCCAACTTTCATGCACGTGTTCATGTTTAGCTGGTGATTGAAATTGTATGTTTTCTTTCACAATGTTGATGACTCGCTAATTGACAATCCTGCTTGTTATTCATGAACAGAGATAGTTCATAGTAAGTAGAGAGGAATGTAGCGGGCGGGTTGGTTCGGCCCTCCCGCCTCGTTGAAGCGAGGGGTGGTTACGCACAACCCCTCGCGTCAGCAAGGGCTGGCCGACGGCCAGCACTTTGCTGGCCGCCAGCCAGCTCGCTGCCAGCCGGTTGGACGGCCGGCGGCCTGCCACCAGCCAGAGGGGCCACGAGGGCCTGGAGGGCAAGGCCTGGTGGCCTCGTGCCCTCGTCCCCCCTCGCCCTCCTTGCAAGCGAGCGAGCGAGGACGAGGGAGGGGGACGAGGGACGAGAGATGAGAGATCCTGGTGCGAAATAGCCAGCGTACCTTGCACGCAATGATTTTGCATGAGATGGTCCAAAACATGAATCAAAGTTTGTTTGTGACAAACTTTGACATAAAACAACAGAATAACTCGTGCAAATGCACGAGTTTGAGGTAAACATCCTCAATTTGGGTCCCAAACCCAGGGGTAAGGTTAAAAACGGAAGTGGACCTCCAGAGACTCAAAATATATGAGTCTCCCTGCTCTGGGTTGTTGATGCTTACCCCCCTGTCAGTGGGTAAGCTCCTGACGCGGACTGAGAACACCATTATGCAAACTCCGACAACGACTTCAAAGCAGGACCTGGAGGTTCTGGCCCGTTTCAATTGCGGACGCCGAGCGAGAATTTAAGTCCCTCAGTAAAAAAATGCACTATTGACATCCGGCGGATCATTGACCGCATGTCTCGGCAGCCCTTCCGGAGAAACATCCCCAGATGGGCATTTCTTACTCGGTCCGGTCAATTCTTCACTGGCAGTCAAACCGCGGCCAACTCCCACAGCCGCCACGCACACCCCAACTTTGGAAGCCCATATCTCCCTTGTTACTTGTCCAATTCTGGTGAAACAACTTCCACCGGATTCAGCAACTCATTAACTTTGAGGGGCAATCCTCCATTTTACAATCCGAGCAATTTTTAAGCATCCAAAACCATCTGCGAGGATTTTCCTCTCTCTAGCGGTTCACCGGCGCCTCCTGGCGCCGTACTTGGGCATGCAGAGGGGCAAATCTTCAACACCATGACACCGGTCCAGGTGGAAAATTTGTCAATGACACAACTCTTAAGACTCATGCAAAATACATTTTGTAGGAAAACATGCAAACCGATGTATCAACTCCCTGTGAATCGTGCGACACCTATCACAAACAAAAATCTCGTTGCACGACGCCACACTATCTACTCCAACCACTACCTGTTCCGACGGAGCTGTGGATGGACATCAACATGGATGTTGTTACATTATTTCATGCCAATTGTGAGGGTTTTGTCTCTATCCTTGTTGTTCAAGACAGGTTTTCCAGAATGTTGCACTTCATTTCGACAACGACCACCGCTGCCGCATGAGGCACAGTGTAGTTGTTTCTAAATCACATCATACAATTGTACCGCATGCCACATACCATCATCAACAATAGAAAAGGCTGCTTCACTAAACATTTTTGGTGTGAACTGAAAACACGTTACAGTAGTCGGATTCACAAACTGATGGGCAAATGGAACAGACCAATCAGACGCTCGAACAGCTTCTCTGCACATTATGCGAGTCATACAACACCAATTGGTCAGCAAAACTTCCAACCACCAAACTCGCATGCAATTCCACCAATTCCACTACAACTGGTGATATCCCATGAAACTGGTATACGAACAACGTCCCGCCACATCTGCTAGATCACAAAACCAGAGCAGTACCCTCGCCAATGACATCCACAGGAGGGACTTCTCAAGCATTTGGAAGGAAACATGGAAGACCCTTGCAAAGTCGCAAGGAGCTACAAGTGAGAGGCCGATCGCCATCAGACCGATGACGTCTTTAGCATTGGCGATTGCTTCCTTCTCACATTGACAAAAATCAAACTCAGAGGACAATACTTTGCGAAGCTCAAACCCTAGTGGTTGGCACCATTTGAGATCGAGCGAATGCAAGCCCCTGTTGTTGCTTAACATTGTCTCCCTGATAGCATGGCGATTCATTCCATCTTCCACATCAGCAAGTTAAAGCACTACCGGGACTCACCACAAACTTCCCCCATGGAGACGTTGTACCTCTACCTCTTATACAAGTGGACGGAGAAGAGGAGTACGTGATTGAAGATATCCTCAGACATTGACGCCATGGCAAAACGACCGTGTATCTGGTCAAGTGGCATGGCTACGACTATGCGCACAACAGTTAGGAGCCCTACGATAACCTTTAATAAGTTGATCACGTGATCGACGACTTCTAATGTCGTCACTGGCCTAAGCCTTCCAACGTGTCAAGACGTTGTGACAAAGAAGAGGGAAGTGTTACATCCCTGATGTACACGTGTCCCTAAACTCTAAGATTACGCATTTTTCACTTTACATTCATGATCCACCTCGCGTCAACCTTGGGATCGATCAGCCAAGGGAATCTTGGCCTCCTGCCTTGAACTCTGGTTTCTATTCTAGAAAGTTTTGACTACTTTGACCACTTTCGAGATTGGTCAACAGAAGTGTCGTGAACATGATCAAAGTGCACTTACTACTCAATACAATTTATCCATCTTCACCAAATCCTCAAATCATCTTTTTTTCCGCACCTCATCCCTGTGAACCACCTATGTTCTGCCCATTGGAAATTGTATGCATGCACCCAATTTGACATTTGTCATAAAAATGCACTTTATGATAAGTGAAAATCATTCAATTGTCCCAAATCGTCAACTTTTTGTGTCCTCTGCACCTCATTCCTATGAACCATCCATGTTACACTGGGTGTCACACTGGCATAGTGTCACGTCCTTGACGTACACAAGTCCATGACTTCCATGAGTGGGTATCTCTGTCATTACACTCGTGGCCCACCATGCGTCGACCTCCTGATTTCTACGCCATTTGGCCGAGGGCATTTTGGACAACTACCCCGACCTCTGGTGTTCCATTCAAGAAGGTTCCAAAAACTTCGGCCACACTCTAGAATGGTGGACAGAAGTGTCATAAACTATTTGATTTTTTGAAATGAGTGGTCCACTTCTTGACGGTGCTAGACTTTTGTAAGGACGCACCTTGATGTTCTTGAAGTCCCTCCACTTCTCGGTGGAGCTTCTCAAAGCAACCACTCATGGAACAACCTCCCGCATTTCGCTCAGCTCGAGTGTCAAGGACCCAACATATGACTCATTCTCATTCATGCCATAGTGTACATGTGTTCAAGTCACTTGATTATTGTCATCAACGTACACTTATTGCTTAACTTAAAACATCCATTTGTCCCAAATCCTCAAACTGTATTCTTCCCCATATCTCCTCACTAGGAACCATCCACATTCCGCTTGGCATTACTTGGTATCACAGCGTAGTGGACAGGAGGAGCAACCAACACGTTAATTACTTGGCAACAACCTGGAACAAGTCATCAATGTATCTCTACCATTCAGAGGATTGTAGATCTCGCAATGACAATGATGAACAGAGCGAGCGCAACAAGAACTGAATAGAAGTTTACGGCGAGTACTCCGGCAATGAAGAATCAGGAGCGTACAAACATGGACACACTTCGAGAAAACCGGACAGAAGTAGAAACCTTTGTGGTGAATGGCACAACACCAACGTACCCTACAGCCAACTTGGTGAAAGACCTCTTGGACTCGGCAAATCCTTTGCCTTTGCCGTCGCCTGTTGAGAGGACACCTGGGGAAATGGGAGGTACCAGCTGACAGACCCAGATCAACGAAGACTGTACTAGAAGTTGTCCCGACCTGAGAGCCTGAACACCCATGTACTCCAAAAACTCAACATGGCAATGGAGGAGCTTTTAGTCTCACATACGTAGGAAGCAGTACTCACCAAGAAAAACATACAACTCTCGAGTGAACCCCAGGTTTGACCGGCACTTCCGAAGCCATTTGATCCCGAAAATTCCAAGGGACCGATGGTGAGGATGTGGCTAAAGAGACTGGTGGTGTACGTTTCCACTCTTAGGATCAACAAAAGGAGAGAATTGACCTCTCGACCTTGCTTTTGCATGGCACGGCCTTGAATTGGTAGTCCAAGCTAAAGACCATCCAATGACAGCAAGAGTTGGGCGAATTCAGATACACGGCTCACGTGACCGCACTCACATCATGGACTACAGGCAGACTACCTCTTGTACTGATTAATCTAACGTGGAATGACTCTCTTGCTCCACTAGAAACATGGAGTGACTTTGCATGCACTACCCTTGCTTTTTTTAGAAATTTGAAGGAGAAGTGAGACGCAAGATACAAACTTCAACGTCTAGGTAAGCAATCCAGCATGACGAAGTACACTCGTCGTTTTCATGAAATCATCACCAACAGTGACCTCGCCCCCGACAGACTCTGTTTCTATTCCAACAGCCTTCAGCAAGATGTTTGGTGAGCAATCATCATTTTCAGCATCTACAACGACATGCCGCAAATGATCACAGCACCCGAACGCATCAATAGTGTCAGCTATTATGCTTGGGTGTAGGAATCCAATTGCTAGCGACCCCATAGTGATGATCCTTATCGTGGCAGAGGGAAGTCACAGTGGGCGGCAATCTCATATCCAATGGAAGTTAACACCATCAACCAATGCAATCAACAGCTCTACTGGACATGCGGGAAACCAGTCATGTTTTGCGTGATTGTTGAAAGCAACAACAAGTGAAAGGAGGGAAAGTCGTACAAAATGAGCAAGGATTTGGGAAATGGCAAAGGGTAGGAGTTAAGGGCGAGGATCCTATCCGGTCAGAAAACTGTACGTCGACCAATTGCCCATCTAAACTGCTCACATCGCCACAAACAAGGGTTCCTAAGATCACAAACTTTGACGAGGGATACGAAAATGACCCATCGGCGATACTGCTACGAGTACAAGAGAGGGGTTATAAGAGTTTTATAACAGTAACGACACTACTAGTTGGATGTCTTGGAAATTCTATTCCAACGTGGCTCTGGCCGTATAGCATTTGCATGGCATGTTTGGGCAAGTTTTGAGATGAAGCATGAGCTTTCTGGTTGCCTCACGCTATGTGGGAGAGGAGTTGGAGACAGTCAGTTTTGCGAAGAGGATAATGTCATTTTGCATTATATTTTGTACATGGACATTATCACAACATTTGTAGGGCTAGTCATGAGCTCTCCAACGCACCAAACCCTGTGCAATTCGGCCAAGCGTAGCCCAAGTTATGCTTGCCGAAGCGCAGGTCTCACCCACCACAGAAACGTCTAACGCTTCCATGGCGTGCACACACCGTGGCGCCTTCCTTCACGTGCAAAGCGCCTTTCCCGATCATCTCGTTGCTCGCGGAAGCCGTGTAGGCGTTTTTGGCTGTGGGTGAGACCTGCGCTTCGGCAAGCATACCTTGGGCTACGCTTGGCCGAATTGCGCACGGTTTGGTGTGTTGGAAAGCTCATGATTAGCCCTATAAATATTGTGATTATGTCCATGTATAAAATAAAACACAAAATGACGTTATCCTCTTCGCAAAACTGACTGTCTCCAACTCCTCTCCCACATAGCGTGAGGCGACCAGAACGCTCACGCTTCATCTCCAAACTTGCCCAAACATGCCATGCAAATGCTAGACGGCCAGAGCCACGTTGGAATAGAATTTCCAAGAAAGGGTTATGGGCCCAATTTTGGGTCGATTTTGGTGATGGGGTGTGACGAGGTTCGAAACCTGTCCGCGGACCTGCAGTCAGATTTTTAACCAAGTCCCTGAGTAACAAAACGTACTACTGAGTTTCGGACGCCGAGCCAGGTTTTTGGCTAAGTCCCTCAGTAACAACCTGTACTACAGGATCCGGTGGATGATCCACCTGATCAGGTGGATTATCCACCGGACGCCTCGACAGGCCTTCCGGAGCAATTTCTCCACATGGTACTTTTGTTACTCGGTCCGGTTCATTATCCACCGGATTTCGAGTCACAGCCGGCTCCCAGAGCCGCTGCGCACACCCCAACTTTGGAAGGTCATATCTCCCTTGTTACTTGTCCGATTCCGGCAAAACAACTTCCACCGGATTTAGGGACTCGTCAAAATCATCCATTTTAGGATCCGAGCAATCCTTGAGTCGCCAGATCCGCCGGCGTGGAGTTTCCACTTTCTGGCGGCTCGTCGGCGCCTCCCGGCGCCACACTTGGGCATGCGGAGGGGCAATTTTTCAACAGGATGGGCTTGTGACAGCTTTTTAAACAACGACATGGTTTGGAAGCTCGGTTTGCTCATAAAACTAGGGGTGTTTGAGGGGAAACCTGTCAACAGATGAATGCAGACCCGTTGATATAATGAACCACTATGACTGTAAACCATAGACCTGCATGAAGTAACAATGTGGAGGATTTGCCCAATGAGAGACTAAAGAATTATCCTCGGACGAGATTTCTTGTATCGGCAAAATCTGCAGGTGGACTGGAGTACCGGAGTAGTTACTTTAGCATTAATGGCAAAAGGTGACATCTACCTCTGGTCGAGTGACCCACGATGCGACGACGGTTATAGGAAGCAGTAGAGATGGAAGCAATAGAGGAATTTGCGGCAACTACAAAACTCCGACCAAATGTCTCTGGACGTGGCCAAGAGGTACATGAAGCGTGAAGCTCAAATGTGGCTAGTCTACGTGGAAGTGGGGGAAGCAAAAGATGTTGTAGCTGCCATGGCGAAGGCGACGGCCTCGACACCTGAGAAGTTCGTAGTTGTACCAGGAGCATTTGTGACGCTCATCGAGGAGTTTGAAGCGATTTTTCCCAATGAACTGCCTTGAGAGCTGCCTCCACGGTGGAACATCAACCATTAGATAGATCTAAAGCTTTGAAGCAGACCGACAATGAAGGGGAACTATCGATGAGCGATCACAAACTGATGAAGCTAGACGAGATGAAGCTAGACAAGATGTTGAATCAGGGATTCATCGGACACTCCATGTCACCGTACGCAGCACCTATACTCTTCATAGAAAAGAAACCAAAGAGATGCGGATGTTCATGGACTACCGAGTGTATAATGACATCACCATCAAGAACCGTTACTTGCTCCCGCAAGTAGATACACTTTTTTACCAACTTAGTGAATCTCAAAATTTCAGGATAATTAACCTATGCAGCATCTATCATAAGATCCACGCATCTGATAGGAACATCAAGAATATATCATTTTACACAAGATAGAGACACTTCAGATTCACTGTTATGCCATTTGGAGTCACAAACGTCCCCACAATACTTATGGCAGTGATGATCGGCATCTCTCACCCGTACCTTGACCACTTTGTCGTCGTGTATCTCAACGACATGCTTGTGTAAAGCCACACCCTCGAGGAGCACAATGGACACCTCCAAAAAGTTCTCAAGATGTTGGAAAGAGAGAAAATTTCCGAAGACTCTGAAAGTGTGACTTCCCTCACCGTTCAATCAAGTTTTTGGGCCACATCATCAGAGACTGGAGAATCACAATGGACTAGAAAAGGTGGAGGCGGTCGCTGATTGGCCGACGCCCACAAGTGTTCAACACGTCCAATTTTGTTGGAATCTAGTAACTACTATCGTCCATTTTTAAGGACCATTCTTGAGTGTCGGCACCTCTGTATGATCTCAGTTGAGAAACCACCGAGTAGAATTGGGGAGATACTAAACAAGAAACGCCCTCTTTGAGAAACGCTATGACTTTGGCCCCTGCCTTAGGATTTGTAGATTCAACGGTGGAATACATCATGGCCATCACCAGCTCTGATCGACCCATTGGAGTCTTTCTCCTCTAAGACAAAAGAGGTGGAGAACAACTGGTTACGTACATATCGCAACAACTACGCAGGCCATAACTAAAAAATGCGAAGCATTTTTGAAAAAATGATTGCAGTCGTGCATGCATTCAAGACGTGGTAGTTCTACTTGGACTGCCGACCATCACATGCTAAAACATCTGAAGACTCAGCCATATCTAAGCCGTCGACATTCTTGATGGATGGAGTTCCTCGAGTCCAAGTTTGACTGCAACATCGAGTACTGAACGAGAAAAAGTGTTCTGGCGGATTCTCTAAGTCGGTGACCAGATTTGATGGCTGCAATCAGCCCATTGCTTGTCAAGAAAGACCCATACCTTGCAAATCTATTCGCAAAGGATTACGAGGATTTTGGCGGTTATGAAAAAACTAAGATTTGGTTTGATGACACCAATTAGAGATGGTGATTCACTTTCCAAGACGTTGATCTACCAAACAGGGAGTTACTAAGCATGGAATTCAAAAAATGTCACAAAACCGGTCCAGGTGGACACTTCATCGAGGACAGAATTCTCAAGATGCTGGCGAAGTACTACTGGTGGGACAAAATGTAAACAGACATGGCAATTCTTTTCAAATGATGGGAGACCTGTCAGCAACACAAATCTTGTCGCACACAACCACCCGGTCTCCTCCAACCACTTCCTCTTCTAAAATAACCATGGGCCGACATCAGCATGGATTTTGTGATGGGACTGCCCGCCACCTTGAGGGGTATGATGCCATCCTGGTTGTGGTGGAAAGACTTTAAAAAATGTCGCACTTCATTCTATCAACGATCACCGTCACCACATAAGGAACAAAACGACTGTCTCAACCAGATCGTTTGGCAGCATAGCGTGCCATGTACCATCATCAGCGACAGATAGAGCCGTTTACCAGCCATTTTGTGTAAATTGATTATGTGTTACGGCAATCTGATCCAGCTATCCAAGGTGTTCCACCCTCGGACCGAGCAAAGCAATCAGACATTTTGAACAGCTCCTCCGTACTTCATGGAAAACCAATAGCATTGATTGGGCGGCTAAACTGCCGAGCACCACATTCGCATACAACTCTGCCACTTCCACTGTAACAACTAAACTTCTTTGGTGTATGGTAAACTTCCCACCACACTAGCTCAATTACAGAGTAAGAGCAATATCTTTGTGGTTGACATCCAGCGTAAGGACTTCGCAAGAATTTGGAAAGAAACTCGACAGACTCTCGCAAACAAAAAACAGCCATGAAGTGGGTGATTGACTAACAACGTAGCGATGACGTATTTAGCGCTGGTGATCATGTCCTCCTAAGCTCAGGGAACGTCAAATTATGAGGACAAGACTTTGCGAAGATCAAACTGCAATGGTTGGGACCTATTGATATCAAGCAAATGCAAGCCATTGTCGTTGCTCGACAACATGGAAATTCATCATGTCTTCCACATCAACAAAGTCCAACACTACCAGGACCCAAGTACGAACGTCTCCGGCTGAGACGTCACACCTCCACCTCCTGTTCAAGTGGACGGAGATATGGAGTAGGTAGTTGAAGATATGCTTGGCCATAAATGCCATGGAAAATTGACTGAGTATCTGGTCGAGTGGCACAGCAACAACACAGCTCACACTGATTGGGAGTCCTACGACAACCTCCAAGACATAGATCTTCCGATCGATGGCCACTTTCACCATCACTGGCCTATACCTACTAGCACGTCGGGACGTCGGGGCTTAAAAGGGGGAAGTGTTATGTCCCTAATGTACACAAGTCCCTAAACATGTCATTACATTCGTGGCCCACTTCGCGCTGATCTTGGGATTCTTCCACTGTTCAGCCAAGGGAAATTTGGCCAACTACCCCAACCGTCGGTGTCCATTCCAAAAGCATCTGAAAACTTTGATGACATTCCACAACGATGAACAGAAGTGCCATAAGCTGTGTTCATAGTTTGATGCTATTCGTTTGACATCTTGGTGGCACTAGAACTTCATGAAGATCCGTCTCAATGTTCTCAAAGCCCCTCGACTCTCGGTGGAGCTTCTTGAAGCAGCCACTCATGGCGTGACCTCACACGCATTGCGGTGCTTGAGGGACAACTGATGCATCAATAACCTGGCAAAAACCTTGCACAAGTCCTCGGTGCATCTCCACCACATAGAGAATTTTAGACCTCACGTTGACAACAGTGAACAAAGTGAGCGCAACTGACATCGAGTAGAAGTCCCTGGCAAGTTCTCCGACAATGGAGGATCAGCAGCGCGCAAAATCTGACACACTCTAGAAAAACAAGATAGTAGTAGCAACCTTCACGGTGAATGGAAAAACACCGATAAACCTGATGGAAAACTCATTGAAGGACCCCTCGGGCTCGGGAAATCTTTCAACTCTGCCACTGCATGTCAGGATGACACCTGGCATGATGGGGCGCACAGGCTAACAAGAGCGAATCAACAAAGACCTATACAAGAAGCTCTTGGGATTCAAGAGGCTAAACACCCATCTGCTCCAACAGCTCAACCTGGCAATGGTGGAGCTTTGGATCTCACGGGCACGTAAAGCAGTACTCGCTTAGATAAATACACAACTCTTGAGTGAACCCAAGATTCGATCGGCACTTCTTGAGCCATTCAATCTTGCAACTCCAAGGGACCGATGGTCAAGATGTAGCTGAAGACTTTGGAGGTGTGATTTTCCATTGATGGGATCAACAATGACAAGAAGACAATTAATCTTGCGGCCTTGCTTTTGCGTGGCACAACCTTGGGTTGGTGGTCCGATCTAAAGACCATCCAATGACAACAGGAGTCTGGCGGAGTCGGATCTATGACTCACACGACCATTCTCACATCGTGAACCGTAGATGTACTACCTCTTGAGCAGATTATTCCAACATGGCATGACTCTCTCACCCCACCAGACACGTAGAGTGACATTGCACACACTACACTCGCTTGCTTTGAGAAGTTGAAGATGAAGTTTGACACTCAATGTAGACTTCAACATCTTCACTAGTAGTCAAGCGTGACGGGCCATTCTCAGCGTTTCTGCAAAATCATCACTGGTGGTGACCTCACCCTGGATGAACTATGTTTCTACTATAATAATGGCCTTGAGAGAGATATTTGACGAGTAACCACCATAGACCAGTAGAGTGATCTACCGTGAATGATCGCAGCAGCCGACCACATCAACAACGCCGACTACAACACTCGGATGGAGGAATGCAATGGCAGGCGAAACCATAGCCACACAGCATATCGTGGTGGAGGGAAGTCACAATCAATGGAAACATCATCTCTGATGGAGATTGACACCGTCAACTAACACGATCAACGGCTCTGTTGGACTTTTGAGAAGCCAGCTCATATTTCATGCGACAATTGAAAGTGGTAACAACAAGTCCAAAATGGGAGGAAGTCGCACAAAAAGAAGTGAGGAGTGGGGTGGCGTCAAAGGGAAGGAGTAGACGGCGAGTCCGGTCAAAATTTTCTATGTTAACCGATCGGCCATGCGAATGGCTCACATTGTTGCATACAAGGGTTCCTGAGATTGCAAAGGTCATCGAGGGATACGAGGATGAACAATCTGCAATGCTACTCCAAGTACAACCAAGAAATTGTAAAATTCGTAACACGGTACAAATAGAACTAGATTAAGGATCTTATTACAAACTTGTAAGTAAATACATGGTTTAGGAGCAGGGTTTGCAGACTTAACCAGGGGTGTTTGAGGGAAAAGCTGTCAATGAATGACTGCAGATCTATCGAGTCGATGAAAAACTCCCACTACAAATCGTAGATTTGCACTCTGGAGGGCTTGTCCAATGAACGCCCACAAAATCATCGTCAGGTGCGACTTCTTGAATCAACACAATGCGCAGGTGGGCATTAGCATGAATGGCAGAAATTGAGATCTTCCTCTGGTCAAGCGACATACAATGCAACGATGGTTACATGGAGCAACAGAGGTGGGAGTAGTAGAGGAAGTTGCCAAAAAATTCAATCGATACATTTGGATGCGGCTAAGAGGTACCTGGAGTACGGAGCTCAAGCATGGCTAGTCCACTTGGAAACAGGGAAAGCAAATGAAATCAAAGATGCCAAGTGGCAACGACAGCCTTGAAACCTTAGAAATTCGCAACCATACCAAAGGAGTTTGCGACACTCATTGAGGAGTTTGAAGGGGTTTTTCTCGATAAACTGTCCCGAGAGCTACCTCCATAGCGGAACACCAACCATCAGATAAATATGATGTTATGCAACAGACCGATGGTGAAGGGGATCTATTCGATGAACGATCACGAACTAACAGAACTCAAGAAGCAGCTGGACGAGATGCTCAGTTATAGATCCATCAGACCCTCCACGTCATCCTACACAACACCTGTACTGTTTGTGAAAAAGAAAATTGGGGAGATGTAGATGTGCATGGGCTCATGAATGTTGAAGGGAATCTCTATCAAGAACTCTTTTTCACTCGCGCGAGCAGGCAAACGTTTTGACCAACTTCATGGGGCTCAAATCTTCAGTAAAACGAATCCACACAACGGCTTTCATGAGATTTGCGTACCTGATTAGAACGTGAACAAGGCAACATTTTGCACCTGATACATGCACTTACAGTTCACAATCATACTGCTTGGACTCACAAATGTCCCCACAAGATTTGTGGCATTGGTTGAACAACATCTTCTTTTCATACCTCGACAATTTTGTTGTGTATCTCGATGAGATTATGGTGTATAGTTGCATCCTCGAGGAGAATAGTGCACACCTCCAAAATGTTCTCGAAGTTTTCCAAAGAGAGAATGTGTTCTGAACACTCTCAAAGGGAGACTTTGGTCGTCGTTTGATCAAGTTTTTGGGCTACATCATCGGCGAGGGGATAATCACCATGGAGCTAAAAACATTGGAGGCGGTCGTTGATTGGCCGACACCCACAGGTTTTCAGGGCATCCAAGGGTTTTTGGGCTTTAGCAACCACCACCATGGATTCGGAAAGGAGCATGCTTGAGTTTCAACTCACCCCTCCGACCTCACTTAAAAATCTAATTATGGAATTTGGGGGACAACGAACAAGATTGGCATATCCAACAAGAAACTACATAATGGCCACAGATGTGCCTGATTGAACAATTAGAATCTTTCTCTTCTAAGACAATGACAGTGGAGAACAACCGATCCCATACATGTCGCAAAAACTACAGATGCCATACCTCAACTATGCGATGCACAAAAAGCAAATGCTTGTAGTTGTGCGCACATTCAAGACGTGGTGGTGCTACTTGGAATGTCAGCGATGCATCGTGCGTACCGACCATCACTCGATGAAACATGTAAAGACTCAACAAAATGTAAGCCGTCGACAAACTCGTTTGATGGAGTCCCTCGAGCTCAACTTCAACTACAACACCGGGTAATGACGCGGAAAAACTAATCCGGTGGATGCTCCAAGTCACCGACCAGATTTCATGGCCAAGATCAGCACGTTGCTCGTCCAACGAGACCCGTACCTTGCAAGTGTGTTCGTGAAGAATTATGAGGAGCTCGACGGGAACAATGAAACCAAGTTTTGGTTCAACGACCCCTACAAGGAACCAACTTTGCCACAAAAATAGTTGCACGAATGTTTCTAAACCAGATCGTGCAGTTGGACGAAGTTCCATGAACCACTGTAAGCGACAAAGACGGCCGTTTTACTTGCCATGTTTTTACGCCACTTGATAATGCGTCCCAGGAGTTGGAAATAGTTATCCATGACTGTAATGAGGTGCCCCCTATTTTTCTGGCATACGCGGGGTCTTGCCTGGATTTGGGAGGTACTAGGGAGCTGCCGAGTGTATTGCCGCGGAGCAAAGGAAGCACAAGTCATCAGAGAATCCTCTTGAAAGCTAAAATTTAACCGGCTGGTTCTGTGGACGGTGAGGGGTGCCAGACTCGCTGGTAGATTAAAGCATTGCGGGATTGCGACGCGTTGTACTCATTCTTCAGTGACAAGCTTGTAGAAAGGGGAGTTGGAGTGCAAAATGCCTGTATAGCCTTTGAGGGTCAGTCTGGACAAGCTGTCGTGCAAGGTGAACTTTCGCACGTGCCCGATAGATCCCTATGACGCCATGTTGAGGCATGATTGGCTACACCGATAGAACCCTGCTGTGGATTGGGTGCACAGCCAGGTGAAAGTGAAGAAATGCAGGGAGCATTTTTTTTTTTCCGTTATGGGCTGAGGAGAAGAACTCAAAGGCAGGCAAGGTGCCGTAGTTGAGTTACGTGTAATTGAAGCGCTGTCAGTGCAAGGGGGACAAAGTGTACCTCATGTGAATGCGGTAGAAGGAAGCAACTGAAAAGGTGGAAATGTTGGTAGCAGACATAAAGCAACAAGCGGGAGAGCAACAGAAAGCACCTGCAAGAGAGTTGTGGAAAGGCATTAAGGGGGTATTGGACAACTATGGTGACATGTTTCCTACTGAGCTGCCAAAGGGTTTACCACCGAAGCAGGACATCGACCATAAAATTGAGCTGGTTTCGTAGCAACTCCAACGGTGTGGGCTCCTTATCGCATGAGCGATAATGAGCTGGATGAGCTAAAGAAGGATTTGGAGGAGATGATAGAGCAGGGGTTCATCAGGACGTTGGTGTCACCCTACTCTGCACCGGTCCTCTTTCTAAAGAAGGAGAAAGGAGAGCAGCGGATGTGTGTGGACCATCGCGCCTTAAACAACATAACCATCAAGAACCGGTACCCTCTCCCAAGCATCGAGGAGCTATTTGACCAGCTGAGGGGAGTGCACTACTTTAGCAAGATTGACTTGCGCTCTCAGTACCATCAGATCCGGATTGCGGAGTAGGAAGTGGAGAAAACAGCACTTCAGACGCGGTACGACCATTTTGAGTACCTTGTGATGCCGTTTGGATTGATACACGCTCATGCAACATTCATGAACCTCATGAACAGGATCTTCTACCCTTATTTGGACCAGTTTCTTGTGATTTTCCTTGATGACATCCTCATCTACTCTTGCACTTTGGAAGATCATCAACAACATCTTCGGAAGGTACTGGACATTCTCCAAAAAGAGAAGTTTCTTGCTAAGCTCTCCAAGTGTGAGTTTGAGATGAGGGAGGTGGTGTTCCTTGGGCACATTGTGCATGGCGAGGGTCTCCGCATGGAACCAAAGAAGGTGGAAACAGTGAAGTAGTGGCCGATAAAAAAATGGGTGCATGACATCCAGGTCTTGATCGGCCATCATGTCAACCTTTGGGTTGCTCATTTTTGGTGCCACCTGGCTTGCATTTGGTATACTAAGGAATGACAGAGCTCCAACTTCTCCTTGCAAGGCTGTATGTGTGCCTTTCTCGGTGTTGCCCCATGGTCGAAGGACTGCCGATTTTGCATCCCTGTCCCTCATCACATCATAATGTCATCATATTCCCTTTTTGCTTAAGCTCTTACTTACGGGGATATCTCTTACATCCCCTCTTGGGCGGCCGAACATTCTCCAACCTGTGGACTCCCGGGAGATGGGGGATTCTAGGCTGTTGGATGGGTCTATCCATGCCTCCCTTCCTATCATGCAGTCATTGGCCAATGAAGATCTGGCCATTGTAGCTGTTGGGCCTGTGGCCTCATCTGTCCTCGCAGCCACACTTGCGTCTCTACCTCCATTTGTCCTGTGGTGCCCCCCGCCTCTCTGCCTGCATTTGCATCGGCCCCCATCCCTACAACCTCCCCTGTGTCTGTACCTGTATCCATTCCTGCAGCAGTCCATATGATCTCCCTTGTGTCTTTCTTTGTAATGATCCCGTAGCATGAGGGTGTTTCCTCCTCTTTTTCCAGCCCTCCACCTGCCTACAAGCCTGCAGACACAACTTGTGCATTCCCACCACCCTTGATGTCCACTTCTGGCTCCATTCCTGCTCGCAAACCCAGATTTAGCACCTTGTCTCCGAGCGCTACACCCAAGAGCTTAGCGGCCTTCTGTCTTGGCATGTAGACGCCCTTGTGGTGATCCTTGAGTTAAGGCCCTCTGGCTTTGTGTTCAGGCAGCCAACACAGACGTACACCCATGAGCTGGTCTCTTGTGATTTCTCAATTGCATGCCATGCCATGGCTGATCTTCTCAAGGTCCACAGCCCATTGGAGACACATGTGTCCTGGCGACCTGGAGGTATCCATCAAAGTTTCCTGCTCCAGACACATTGAAGAAGGTGCTCTCAGTAAAGGATGTGCCACTCTGACACATCTACTGTGAGGACAAGATCTACGCCGTGATCCGAGAGCACAATGTCTGTTACCTCGTTCTCCTTCTGCTTGGATGGAAGACCATAGGGGCCAAGTGGGTGTTTTGTTAGAAGGTGAAGCAAAATGGCTCATTGGATGACTACAAGACCTAATTGACGGCCGAATAATTCTCACAAGCCAGAGGTTGATTTCACAGACATCTTTGCACTTTTTGGTTGCATGACTATTGCCTGTGCTCTTTTTCGCATTGTAGCCCACCATGACTAGGAGCTACACCATATGGATGTGAACAATGTGCTCCTCGACAACACTCTGGATGAGGAGATCAAATGGTGTAGCAACCTATCTTCAAGGTCAGTGAAAAGGTTTAGCGCTTTCGCAAGGCATTGTATGGCCTCGAGCAGTCACCATGGTACTGGAACCAGATCACATGCACATGGATATGCACAGGCTATGTGCAAAGTGCGGCCAATCCATCTCTCTTCCATGAAAGACAGTTGAGCACTTAACTTCCACTTCAATCTATGTTGATGCCCCCCTCTTGGCTTTCCCTCCATGGAGGCCATGGAGGCCAAGACGACACTCCATGTTGTGTTTTGGTTCTACAACTGTCTTCCTCGGGATGGAAAATGTGCGTGACCGCCGGCTGAGGACATTCATGCTTCATCAGGCACACTAGTTTCTGTAGACCTCTTGGATGCAATTCCCATAACCTCCACTCTCATCACATGAGATGGGCAGGATGCCCTGAAGGTGGATTATCCAGCATGACCATGGGAGATAATGGGCATGACCCTTTACTTGCACATCATTGGCTCTCTCATGTGCTTGGCAACGACCACTTGGCCCGACATTGCCTTCGCCGTCAACATCCCCCCACATTTATTTTAACATTAATTTAAGAGAGCCCTCCATGTAGCTGTGCATTTGGTGCGGTAAGCGGTATCCCAACCCCGTACCTTGTGCTCTGGTTCCTTTGGCAACACTCGGTGGCGGTTGACAGCTACACAGACTTTGACTGGACCTAGAGTCCTTATGGGAGGAGTTGGACATGCTACGTGTTCCTGTTGGGGAATGCTACTATGTCATGAGTTAGTAGCAAGAAGGGCTGCATTACGCATAGCTTGTCAGAGGTAGGGTGTGTTATACTAGGGGCTGGGGCTGTCAAGGTAGTTTGGCTCCAAAGCTCTTCTTTTAAGATGTGCCAGCCTGTGCCTTCTATCATTCTGTGTTGTGAAAATCGGAGTGCTATAGCCGTTGCCGAGAATTCTTGTGTGCTTTATGCATGCATACAGAACACCACTTTGTGCATGATTTGGTGGAGCGGAAGGTTATATGCGTCATCTGGGTTGTCACACACTTGTAGTGGGCTGACTTCCTGACCAAGGCAATGGTGCATAGAAAGTTCGGGGTGGGCATTCATTCTACTGGGTTTAATCCATTGCCTCAATACTACCCAAAGTGGGGTATGTGTGTATGTGATGGACATGCACACGATCGGGGCATGGGAGAATGTTGTGATGTGAGTCATTCGTATATGTGTGATCTGCTGACTTTGGTCACTCGGTCGTTTCCATGCCTGTGTAGATCCCTGATGCAGGCCCAGCTGGCACCGTGTCCCGTTTTATTGTCATCAACCCTTCCGCTGCTGTAGGAAAGCTGCTACGGAGTGCCGGAGACTTGCTCGGGTCTTCTGTTGTCTTTCTGCAACCTCTCAGATTTTCATGATGGGCTGGGCGTGGTCCTGAGTTGCATGTTTTTGCATTGTCTGTCCACTGGACGATGCCAGACCAGGGCATGTATGCATCCATTACACCCGACTTGAGCTTTTGCATCCATATGATCAGACAGTGCCTCATTTGTGTTTTTGTGCACAAAGATACAGCCAAAGCAATGGTTTTGGTCCGGTTTATGGAAAAGAGGCCTTCCACTGTGTGCAGCCTGACTGACGCCCGCAGACGTAATTTATGAAGTGTGCTTGTTGTTGTGATTTGTGCCGTTCCTGTCCAGTTTACTGTGACCACTCGGCCGTGTCCATACTCGTACAGATCCCTGAGGCAGGCGGCCCTGGTGACACCGGCGTGACGACAGGCGGCGGACTACCCGTCTGGAGCTGACCGACCACTGTCCCAGAGCTCCAGATGTCACCGGGACTCCTTGCTGTGTCTTCTACGTCTTGCAGGCGCCTTTCGGCGGACTGGGCATGAGGCTCATTTGCATGTTTTTGCATTGTATACTCGCTTTCAGTCGATGGATGCATGCATGTGACCAGTCGTTGCGTGCGTCTTTTGATTCTGCACGTCTAGGTTCAGACGGCGTAGGATTCTGACATGTGTGCGCAGAGTTACGGCCAAAACAGTGGTTTTGGGCCGGTTTTAGGACAGCTCTTGGACTGCCGCGTGCGACACCCGCCGTGCGCCGCGGCAGGTATTTATGCCCTGGACCTGTCAGTTGTCATTTCTCTCTGCATATGCTATATTGAAGCATTCTGACACTTGGACTTGTGTCTCCTAGCCAAACCCTTGCCGCTGTGTGTACGACCTGTGACTGTCGTCACC